>CAJVPV010000890.1:0-18324 GCA_910591835.1 Acaulospora morrowiae
GTGTTTCCTTTGGATATTTCCTTTGGTTTTTCTTGAGTTGCCAAAAAAGGAAATTTTTAAAATTTTTTGTGATTTGCGGAAAAATCCTATGTTAAATAAATAATATTAATTTACAATTATTTATAATATTTTATATCATTTTTTTTATAAAATCTTATTTTAAACAAAAATATACAAATATTCTTTCTCTAATTTATAATGGTTTATTTACAAGTAAAATTGCTATTAAACTTAAATTTAGTCATAGAATTATATAAAAAATTTATAAGAATATTTGTTTTACTATTCAAAACCAAAAGCCAGATATTTATATTCTTTAAATCAATATTAGAAATGTGCTTATATATGATCTATTTTCTTCTGAATGTATTGATATAGCTATAAAAATTCAACGAGATCTAAAAAATTTTCAAAATATTAATTTATCAATACAGGCAGTTTGAAATATGTTAAAAAAATAATAAATCTGCCATTAAAAAAAATTGATTTTTTAGTTCTTAGTATAAGAATCAGGAATTGAAAGTTGCAAACAATGTAAATATTATACTATTAATAACTAAAGACATGTTATTTTCTCAAATAAGACTAAAGTTAATTGATTTGAATCTGATTGACATAAATGGTATTAGAAAAAATCAAATATGTACTTTAGTTTAATCATATTATTTCATACACAACAGATTTTTTAAAAATTTTCTTTTTTGGAAATTCACAGAACGAAAGTTAAGAAAAGATGTCAAGCTACAACAGAAGCTCTAAAGCTTTCAGCATCGCTCCCTCCACATCTGAATGCACTCTAAGATATGAAAGAAGAGCAGGCAAAGATCTAGGCACCCCTAGAACACAACCATGTGCAAAGAAGCCCATAACCATAGCAACAAAGAAACCCTCACTACAACTGACAAACACAACTACCAAAAGCAACCAACAAATCACAAATGAAACCCTACCGCCAGTACATAATCAGAATCTACACAAGACGACTGACAATAACAGAGTTAAGACTTTTCAATACTATCCTCTTTATGAAATGACCTCGTGGAAACATATCTTGCAACAACCAACAAAACAGACAAACAACGTGAAAACCAAGAGACCAACACAGATAACAACAATCTCACAATAGCCAGAATCGATAATACAGATGAGGATATAGACACCAAAGAAAGAGAAATCCCTGAACTCAACTGGTTCACAACTCTAAAAGGTAAAGATAAAGAAGTTAGCAACTCTTAAGGCAGATCAAGACCAAGATCTCCATTAGACAGAACAATTAAATATAATTGGGAATGTTACAAGGTTGGCATCCCAGCACACTTAGTCAAAGGGAAAACTATACACCAGAAATTAGAACACATTATCCTCACCCTCAACTCGCCTGAAGAATTACTCACTGTGTGCAGCAAGAGAAAAAAAGAGTACATAAACACTATTGCCATTTTTGCAGACCAACATGCAGCAGATTGTGCCACAAATATAGAACTTCCTGATATGGGTAATAACAAACTTTCACACATGGAAACTGGTCGCCAAGACATCAATAAGAAAAATTCCATTGTAGTATGGAACATTCTCCTGAACACAAAACTCATTGAAATAAAACAGGCCTTCTCCAAATATGGTCAAATTCAAAGAATCACTATGAAAATGCAAAACCCATGGTAATGTGCACAATCACTTTTGAAGACCCAGAATACAAGGAAAAGCTGATTAAGACCAGAAGCATACTTATTAAAGAAGACTCAGTAATAATCAATGATGTAGCATGGACACTTGAACAAATGAAACAAAGACATAAAATTGCAGCGAAATTGACAAATCTATTTCTCAACATAACTGTATGGAATATTAAAAATATTCTCACGCAATGCAAAAGTTGTACATGCTATATTCCCAGATCTGCAAACAGGGGATACAAACCCAAGAAATTTGCAGTCATAAGTTTTGAAACACAAGAAGACTTACTAATAGCAGTCCAAATACAATACATCCTAGGATAAACAACTCTCTCCTTTACTCCAATCTTAACAAAGCTCTATGCAATATACAATGCAACCTCTCACCTAGCCAAAGAGTGCCTCACCAAAAAAAGGTGTCATCAATGGGAAACCTACAACAAAAATCAAGCAACTAAGTTCAGAAACCTATATTACAAATTCAGACCAGCAAAAACAGCAACAATCCGCAACATATCTAAACCTAAATCACCAAGAATATCAAGAGCAGAAACATATACAAGTGTAGTCTTCCAAACAACTGAAGCAGAAAAAGACAATCCCACAACCCTCAATGACATTACGCACATCCTCAGAAAAATTCAACAGCAACTAAATAATATCAAACACCAAGTCGCAAAGCTGGATGAATGCATCACTAACCTAGAATACCATAATGAAGAATTCTACAAATCCATAAAAAGTGAATAGACACCAAACTCACAGGAGCTATCATCCACACCTCACTTCAACAACACACAAACAATATCCGATGATAGCTTTGAAGACCTTAGAAATATCCAAACACAACTCTTCTCCTCCATTGATGGAATGCAAAACAAAATGAACCAAATTTTTCCAACAATGAATACACTAGTGCAGACCTCAACAACAAACAACAACAAATAACAATAATCATAGGTAATGTATACAGCAACTATAACAACAACGAAAATACAAATACAAACACCACAAGCAACCTACAAACTGATGAACTTAACAACCCACCCCTAACAACACAACAGCTTGAAACAATATTAACTTGGTTAGACTCACACTCCAACCCCAACAATTAAGAATTACAAGCACGCAGCACATATCAACAAGCACAACTGTAAACAACACTCTTGATACAATCACAAACTCGAATTTAAAGACAATATTCAATACAAATAGCAACCTGCTTTCACCAGAACTCAATGATAACACAAAATCAGCAGATATACAACTTAACACAGCAATAAAAACACAACCCCATTACAAAAACAACAACCCAACACCTCAAATCCTACAACAACAGGACACATCTGGAAACTCCTCACAACCAATACCAGAGGTCTCAAATCAAGCCTGGGAAAGTTACAACTCTGAACAGAATGGATTAACAAGCACCAACCAAACATTCTCTCTCTTATAGAAATGAATATAAGCAATAGAGAAGGCAGCTTCATTTACTTTGACAACTGCCAGACCACCTGGAGCAATGAAAGTTATCAATCCAAAGGATTCAGAGTCACACTACTAATAGAAAAAAACCTGGCAAAACACATCTTCAGAAAACAGATCTGGAAGGACAAAATCGTCACAATCAATCTTCTTTTCAAGTTCAAACTAAAACTCAGAATAATGGCCATTTATCTCTCATTTCAAGCCCACGCCACTCACCAAGAATGCATCCAAGAAATCACAAAGCTTACCAATGAAGCAAAAATAACAAATAGCTACACAATAATACTAGGAGACTAACTCAGTCACCAACCCCAGCATAGACATGCCCAGATCAAAATTCTCAAAAGTAAAACAACATACATCAACAGAAAAACTAATCCAATGGTTAGTAATCAATCAGTTCATTGACACTTTTAGAGAAACCAATCCATATAATATACAACACATATGAAGCAACCAAGATAGAATAGTTAGCAGAATAGATCAAATCTGGATCTTTCTATCACCACTCTGGCTCCTCACAGAAGCATATATACAAGAAATCGACAAAAAAATACTGGAAACTGACTACAATTCCATGGGCTGCATAATTCAACACTGGAACACTAAACCCTTGAAAATCCACAGAATCAGATTACAATCTAACAACAGATACAGATGGCATGACACATTCCAGAAAAAATAGAAAGATTTCAGTGATTTCCTTCAAACCAAACTTTAACAATTATGGGTTGAGTTGGAGACATCACATGACAAAATAAATAAAAAGTGAAACTTACTCAGAGACACGTTACTACAAGACACTGCTCTTCATATCAAAAAATACAAGGAAAGTAAAAGATTACCAAAACCACCCAACCCCTCCATAGACATCATGCGCAAACTTTTTAAACTTCAGTCATTAGGAAAACAACTTCTAAACAATAATCAATCAGAAGTCCACATTCTAAACAAAATCAAGAACATATCAAACAAACTCACCAACAGACATTCATTAACAATAGACCCACTTACCAAATCCCCCTGCCCAACTACTATCACAGACTGAATTCAAACAATCAAAAATACAAGAAATACTCACAAAACAACTTTCAATAAACTGTGTAGAAACAAGCAAATGGAAGCAATCAATGAACGACTTCTAAGAAGACAAACATATTTCAACATCAACAAGAAACAAATGATTAGAAACTTACTTGATGACCCATGGAGATGCATCACATTGGACAAGCTAATCACAAACACACCAGAAGAAGAAATAATTACAGACCCAGAAAAAATTAAAGAAGCAGTTAGTACACACTACCAAAAATGGATTAGCAAACAAAACACCAAAGCCATCGAATTTACAGCATAGAAGGAGGAATACAAACAAATACAACAAGTTAATGAGGACTGGTATATCAGTACTACCATACCCATAACAATAGAAGAACTCCAAGAGTTTCTCAAAAACTGCTCCACAAAATCTGAACCAGGACCAACAGGAATATCCTACATTGTACTCAAAAAACTAACCAAAGAATCAATTACTTATATCACAGACCTCTTCAACAACATTCTACAAATAGGAAAGGTGCCCAATGAATAGAAAACAGACAGCATATACCCAATACCTAAGCCTAAAGCATAGGAGAACAACATTAATATAACAAGACCAATCACCCTTCTAGAAACAACACGAAAGATTTTTACAAAATTGCTTAACAACCGATTTGCCAAAGTACTTACCAACCACCAAATCCTTTCCAAACACAACTAGGCAGCCCTTCCAGGATGCAGTATACAAGAACCCATCCACATACTCAGAGCTATCCAGGATGATGCAAAACAAAACTCTAAACAAGCCTGGATTCTAAGCCTGGACATGGCAAAAGTCTTTCACTTAATCAGTATTCAAAGACTTGAACTAGCACTACAATGAATCAAATACTCAAGTATCATTATTCAAATCATTACCAACATCTGTGACAATAGGCAAAATCATGTTCTCACACTCTTCAGACCATTATTACAATACACGGTAGAAGATGAAATAGATCAAGGAGATACTATTTCACCTCTACTCTGGAGAATCTTCTATAACCCATTCATCACTCTCATTTCAAGAACAAGAAAAGGATACACTCTCATAACAAAAAAATGGAGAGAATTCATATCTCCACCAACAACAGAAATACAAATCATCTCCTGCCTAGCATTTATGGACAATACAACCCTAGTAGCAAATAGTCAAAAGAGACTACAAAAAATTAGTGATATCTGCTCAGATTTCTTCACAACAAATAACATTTACATCCATACATCCAAGTCAAATCTAATAATTCTCAACTCTACACATAGCCTAGACAACAAGATCACAATCCATGACCAACTAATTACAATGCTACTATCAAACCAAGCAGCCAGAATACTTGGAATTTATCTCGAAGGCAAAGGATCAAAATCCTTCCAACAACAACTCATCAAAGAAAAAACATTGAAGTATGTTAACACAATCAAATGGAAAGCAACAACAGACAAATAAATAAAATATATCCACAATCAGGTCTGGGTTTCATCAATCACATATTTCCTTTCTGACTTAATCCTCACAGAACCAAACTGTAACAAAATCATGAGTATACTTAATCCCATATACAAACATAAACCTTATTTGGCCAAATCGGCACCAAATGCAATGCTATACAATCCCCTAGAATATGTCTTTTTCATCTTTGAGACGAACAACTACTACTTCACGCAAACAACTGGCACAAAAGAATTAACAGACAAGATATTATAAGGAACATTACAAACATGTGCCTGCAAGAATTACAAAACAAATGGTGATCAACCAATCCCATAACAAGCACATATCTTACAAATACTTTCTTACTCCAAGAACATGATTTCACACACAACCTCATCTTCTTATTTAGACAACACGGATACATAGGAATTGCACTAAATCTCAAAACCATACTGAAAACAGACACAACCATCGAAGATATAACAGATCCAACATGGTACAACAAACACAGAAAACAACTTGCAGCTAACAAAATCCTATTTTTGAACCAGATCACAAATCATACTGGATCTAGACTCGCAGCATAGGTAGAAGTAGTGACAGCAAACAAGAAACTGAACAGAAAAACACCTAAGTGGTATAAAGAACTCCAACAGAACCAAAAGATTCACAGACTAATTGAAAGCAGAGGTTCAAAAGAGACCACAAAAGTTAATCACAAATTAGCAATAGAAATAACAAACCAACATATCAAATGGACTGAAGCCCAAGACAGCAATATAAACATTATTGGCAGAAAATGAACTATATTTAACAACATAGTTAAACTACAACACTATATCAGAACCAACAAGTCATACTCTCCTCTCTAGGAATGCAAAGGATGTTCACTAAAGATATCAAAGAAACAAGGAGAATGCATCTTTTTCAAAAAACAAAACAGTCTAATTTGCATACCAGTTTACAAAAGCAAAACTAGCACAAGAGACACACTCTTCAAAAAACTCTGCCAACAAAGCAGAATATCTCCCGACAGCTTATACAACATCCTAAAAAACAAATTTTTATACTCACACCTTCTCCCCCACTATCCATCACTAATGACTAAATAATAATTCACAAAACAATTATCAAAAAATATCTCGAAATAACAGAACAAGCATATGAGGATCTAGCAACAATTTGTCACAAAATTGGAAGACTTAAAGAAATCACAGCCTACACAGACGATTCCTTAGATTCAAACCAAAACATGGGATTTGGATGGCACATAATCCAAGATTCGGAAATAAGTTTCCAAGAGAGAATAAACAAATTTCTATCTTCTACAAGAGCAGAACTTGCAGCAATCTTTATGCTTCTGACAACAGTCCTAGCTAATAGCAAAATAACTATCTATAGCAATAGCCAAGCAGCTCTAGAAGCGATCAACAAGGCACAATCTAATCCATTCAACTTAAGAATTCTGAGAAACAACAACATTATAAATTTGATAATTCACATCATAAAAACCCAAAAACTCAATATTTCTTGGAAAAAGATCAAAGCATACAGTAACGATAAACATAACAACAAAGCAGACTTCTTGGCAAAAGAAGCCACACTTACAGGAAAACCATTAGAAACAATATATCGCAATGAACATATGAATGGAATGGGCACACCTTAGACAATATGATCACAACTTCAATTAAAAACTTAATCAGAACAAAACATATCCTAAATTGGAGAAGCTTGAATCGCAATCTCAACACAACAGACTTCTTCTCCACATTAAACAACATAGAATGGAAAGCATCCCTCATCAATAGACAACCATCCAAACTCACAACAGGAATAACAAATCAAAATGACCACATAAGTAGATCATTCAGAGCAAGACTCTGGAACTTAGAACTCCCTACCAAGGACAAACTTTACAAAAGAGCAGCAAACACATATACTGACAACAGATGCCTTAACTGCTAACAAGTTGAAACAAATACACATTGTATGCTATGTGAGGGAAACGGAACCAACATATATGAAGAACTACAATAAATTATAAATGAAGACATGAGCAGCAAAACTGGCAAGCCTATCAAACACAATCTCAACAGAGATCTCAAAAAACAAGCAAGCCTCTGGATCCAAGAAGTCAAAAACTATATAGCAAGAGGTGCCCTAACAATAGAGATAATCAAAACCATTAAAAAATATATACCGACAGAACATCAAAAGGAAACTATAAGAAACATCACCAACAGATTCCTCAATATACTCCAAGAAAGATGGAACCACAGGTACAATGGATTCGCAAAATGGGAAAAGAAACACAACATCACTCCGGGTACAAGAAGCTATGGAAAGCAGCAAACAAAGAAAAAAATGTAAACAAAAACATTATCCCAGGTATCAACACCATAATAAAATTCTCTAGTTATCACTGGACAACTGGAAGACAATCTATTCATTCAAAATTAAATTTTTATGGGACAGGTAGAGCCTTGGCAAATTAGTCAAGTATATACCAATACTTGGCAATAAGCCGCACGGTAGAATTTCCCTTAGTGAGTTTAATTAGATAGACTGAGTGATAAATTTGTATAAAATAAATTTGTACATACTTACCAATAAATATCTAATAAACAAGGTGTAAGCCACCCATTTTAAAAAAAAAAGTTTAATCATATTATTCCAACACAAGAAATTGGTTACATGTGTTCCATTAAAGTTAAAATGAATGCTGAAATATATGTCAAAATTTTTGATAAATATTTTTTGAAGATTATAGAATAGTATCATTTAGACAAAAAAAACTATCTTAAACATGATAGTAATTCAAAGCATACAGCAAAATGTACTATTAAATGACTTGAAGATGAAAAAAATCAGAGTTTTAAATTGACCTCTATACACTTCCAATCTTAATTTCATGGAACATCTATGAAATTATTTAAAAAGAAAGCTTTTTGATTATAAAGATGTACCTAATGATATAAATGAACTCTGGAAAAGAATAGAAAATAAATGAAATAAAATTCCTTTAGAAAAGTGTAGAGGATTTAATAAGTTGCGTAACATTATTCACCTGATACTAAACATGGGTAATTAATTTATACTCCATATGGGTAAATATTTTTTTATTTATGATATCAATTCTTTCCAAGTTAGTGTCATGCAAATTAGATACCAAGCACATTCGAAATTGCTATATTCGCTATCTAATAAGGTTTACATTGTTTCCTTTAGTAACGCTTTGATAGATTTTATTAATAATTTTTTAAATTACAAAGCATATGATTTATTGAAATCCTTATAATATCGGCGAAAGATGCTAAGGATGAGTTATTATGTTTCGCTTACAAAGTAAACCGAATTATTTTAAATAAAGAGATTTGCAATAGCAACCAATAACTTTAAACAAATAACCCATTATGAATTTCGTTCCTTAAAATGATAGTGCATATTTAATTGTTACAATTTCTTTTTTTCTTCCAAGTTCTATAATTACTTTTTTAATGCACAATAAGTTATTTTTTTCCGATGCTCTATAAGTTACTTTTTTCCTTTGTGAGAAGTTTTATAGCTTCAGGATGATCACCAATAGCAGCCAATCTTATGTATTTCATTCCAGTTGCCTTATATATTGGACATAATAACTTTCCATTTAGGTACATATCACCCAAAATATATTGAGCTGCTACGTTTCCAGCATCTGCAGCCTTCGTAAGGTATTCGGTAAACATCGTTCTGTCAAACTTAACTCCCGGCGTACTGAGTAATGAAAGGGCATAACGAAACTGAGCATCAGGAATCTCGTCGTCAGCTGCTTCTTTTAATAGTTGATGTGCCCTAGTGAGGTCTCTAATTCCAGAAGGATATCCTTCACGCAAGTAATGTCCCAACCAATATTTCGCGGTTGTATTTCCTAGGTTAGAATTATCATTGAAACATTTCCAAGCAGTAGTTCGTTCTCCTCTTCTATGCGCCTTGATTCCTTCTTCGAGAGGCATGATTAATGGAAAGCTAAAGTCCCCAATTCCTTCTTCGAGAGGCATAATTAGTGGAAAGCTAAAATCCCCAATTTTAGGAAACTCGTTCTCGATTAGATTTTTTGATTTGGGCCCTTCTAAATCTATTGTCCCATCAGGTAGTAGTTGGAAGGCAGAGCCTAATTTCGCACACTCCGAGGACAGCTTAGACAATTTTAGGAATATTTCTAAAAGAGAGGCTCTAAGAGATAAATCTTGTTGCCAAGCTTAATGCGTAGAAAAGAGGGTAGTTAGATTTTTGAAAGTCTTTGTATTTCACATATCGGATAATATAAAGTATAATAATACCTGAAATTATAATTTTTTCGAATTTTTTCTGGATCCTTTGGACATCCGGCGAACTATTACACCAAGAAATCCTTTCTCGACCACCATTTAAAACGTGCTCCTTAATCTTATGTACATCAATATATTTATACGGGTATCTTTCAAACGCAAGTTCCCAAAGAAGCATGCCAAAGCTAATTAAAAAAACAGCATTAGAATAAGATAGGTTAATTGCTTAAAGAACGTTAAAAACCTTAATTACCTATATATTTCGCATTGAAATGAATAACGCACTGTTTTCTGAAATGTCTCGGCCAATTTCTCTGGAGCCATCCAACGAACTATTTCCACTAAACCTTTTACTTCCGTTGTTTTCGATTTATCGTGACGAGAATATTTAAAATTCGCTATTTTTGCTTCGAGTCGTGAAGTCATCTATTTTGATAGCTATTAATAACGATGTCTAATATTATGAAACACACATGCATCTCTTACTAGAATATTGGCGCATCTAATATCATGATGAAGGATTTCACAAGTATGCAAGAACACGAGACCACGACAGATGTCAAGTGCTATTTGAACCTTTTGGCACCATCCAATATCATATTTTTCATATAATTCTTTAAGTGTACCAAGCTCTGCCCATTCAAAGACCATAACCTGGTAGTCGGATATTCTTGAAAGACCAAAAAATTTAATAATATTAGGAGAACCTTTTAATTTTCCTAATATAGCAAGTTCTCTCTGAAGGTTTTGACTTTCTGGAGTGTTATCCCCTATAATCTCCACGTGTTTACAAGCAACATCCATTAAATCATACATTTTCTTAACAGTCTGACCTCGTCTGTCGGTTTCCTTTCTAATAAGAGGTTCTTTTAACTTATTTGGTTCTATATGATTCACTTTCAGATTCTTGGCAACGAAATTTTGTTTCTTTTTATTAGTTTCCAGATTAGTTATTTTTTGTTTTATACTTAAAACTTCTTCAAGAATGACGTTAATATTATTATTAGCATCAATAACACCATTACCAATAGTTTCCATAAACTAAAGAAATAATTTCTAATTAACTTAAACTTGTAAAAAGTGGTTGATTAAATACCAATAAAACCACCCACCTTTGACATATTCTTAAGGTCACAGTCGAGACGTTCTGCATCAATTATACTTTGCTCTTGGCTAACGATAGTCGTGGAAAAATGTAAGTCATTCATGGTAGCTTCGAATTCACCGATTAACAAATTAAACTTTTTTCTAGCAGAATTGGCGGTTGTAAACCTTTTAAACCCAGTAAGGGTAGAAACATCATGAATGTAATTTTTTATTCTAGTCATTACATCTACAAAACGTATGAAAGTTTTGTAGTAAACTTCGCTACGAAAATTCTGCCCATTGTAGCCTTTCTTTCTCTCTAAAGTTTTGATTGCCACATCAGCAGCATTAACACGATCCATTAGAGAGCTACAGATATTTTTATTATACTTGGCACATTCGTAAATTTCAGTTGTTTCAGCAATTATAATGGTCAGGGATGTGATTAGGGGTAAGAAAGGTTGAACTACATTACCAACAACATCTGAGTACCCTTGGTGGAAGCAAATGTATCTTTTAAATTACCAGCATTCTGAGTTATCCGAATCATTTTAACTGAAAGTTGATTCTACGTTACATAAATATGAACAATAGAAAATCCATAAATTAAATATACTTGCCATCTATAATAATTTCTAAGTGAATATTATAACCCGGATTAATTAAAACCCCTTTAACATGTAGTTACTCAACAAGTATCAATGAAAATATGCTTACAGTCGTTATCGTTGTTAAAAGAATGTAGCTTAAATAAAATATATTTGATATAGACTCACTCAACAAATATTAATGAAAATATGCTTACCGCCTGTAATCGCAATTAAAATAAATAACATAAATCAATTAAATACAATTTTAATTAATGAATTTATGCTTGCCTTCTGTAATTGAAGTTAAGAAATATAACTCAAATCAATTAAAGCAACACTATATGAATTTATTCAACAAATATTAATGAAAATATGCTTACGGTCTGTAATTGTAGTTAAAGTAAAGAATATAATATAGATCAACTAAAATACCTTTGACATTATTTACTTAACAAATATTAATAAAAGATGCTTACTCCCTAAAATAAAGAATGTAACCCAGATCAATTAAAACGTTTATAATAATCACTCAACAACTAATGAATGCTACCTAAAATCGATTTAACTATTTTTTCTTTAAAAACCAAATAAGTAAAAAAAGATTGTTAATAAAAAGATTAGAGTCTTTACTTTCATTGATACATGTAAAAAATTTTTCAAACTTGTAGAATTAATTGATTCATAATTATTTGAAATATCCGAATCTCCTATTATATATAAATTATATAGCTTATCATCCTCAGAAACTTCACTCTTATTGGCATTTGCTTTATATACTGGTTCCAAATTAATTTCTTCAAACCATTTTAAAATAACTTCAATTGTCGGACGTTTCTCCGGATTATCCTGCCATGCGCTAAAATAAATTTTCATATAATCTATCGGTGTGCCGTCAACTGGTGTTTCCCTTTTTCCTTTAATAATGTCCATTACGCTAATTTTTTTATTTGGAACTTTCCCACTCGATATCTCCCAGAAAAGCTGTCCCAAGCTGTATATATCCGAAGGCTCATTTCTATTGTAAGTCTCATTATCTAAGAAACGTGGATCACAATAAGGTTTCGGTGTGCATCCAGAAACGCATGTTCCAACTTCCAGAGATTTAGACAATCCAAAGTCCGAAATCATTAATTTATTATCATTTATTAAGACATTTTTAGAATGCTAGATATTAAATTTTATAATTAGGAAATTATATGATTAAAGAAATTCTACAATATTCACTTACTAAATCCCGGTGAACAATATTTGCTTCGTGTATACAATACAAACCACTTGCAATTTCTTTTGCCATTTCTATTTTTCTTTGCCATCAAAGCTCTGAAAAACTATTTTTTTCATGTAGACTGTTCAAATAATCGCGAAGATTTCCTCCATTAGCATATTGGAATACCAATACATAAGTATTTATCTTTGGATCTAACAAAATGAAATATAAAAATGTTAAAATTTAAAAACCATATATTTATTTTACTCGTTATTACCCCGACTGATTCCCAAGAATCTTATAACGTTATCGCTATGATCAACAGCACTAATATTTCTTAGCTGTGTACAAATAAATTTAAATTGCGTTAATAATGCCCTAATAGAATATTTTTGATCTTTATAAAATACCATTACCTCGCTTACAAATAATTTAAAAAACTTTTTTTTATTCGTAATAACATTTGTATTTAGGCTTTTTAGAACCACTGTTATTCTTGCACTCTTTAAGTATGCCCTTTCTACACTACCAAAAGTCCCTCCTGCAATATATTGAAATTGGTCGAAATATTTATAATCAAAAAATTTAAAATATTGCTTTTCAACTGCCAGACCAAGCCATTCTTTATCTTCTTCATTCAACGACATTACTGTATATTCTATCTATACTGTATCATGTACTGTACATCTATACTTTAAATAAATTGCATTGACCAATCGTAATTTGATCGTTGAAAACAGTACAGATCAACTCTCGATAATTGCAATGTTATACAAAATTTCTATAATTGTTATGATCGTTAGGTCGTACAGTATACCGTTTTGACAATCAAATTATGATTGGCTAGTGTAATTTATTTAATGTATACAGGTACATGATGATGTATACTTAGATACAATATAATGTCGTCGAATGATAAAGAATGGCTCAGTGTTGCAGTTGAAAGTCGATATGTTAAATCTTTTGATTATATAATTTTTGACCAATATATTGCGAGTGGGACATTTGGTAGTGTAGAAAGGGCTTACTTAGAGAATAAAGGAAGAGAAGTGGTCCTAAAAAGATTATTACGAACGAAAAAAATTTTTATAAATTATTTGTAAGCGAGGTAATAATATTTTATAAAGATGATTAAAAAAAATTCTATTGAACTTTATTAACGCAACTTTAATTTATTTATACAGTTAAAAAATATTAGTGCGGTTGATCATAGCGAAAACGTCTTAAGGTTCCTGGGAATTAGTCAGGGTAATAACCAAATAAAAATAAATATGATGGTTTTCAAATTTTTAATTTTTTTATATTTCGTACTATTAGACCCAGAGACAAAAGCTTACGTATTAGTATTTCAATATGCCAATGGAGGAAATCTTCGCGATTATTTAGAAGATCTACGTGAAAGTTGCCGTTTTTCAGAGCTTGGATGGCAAAGAAAAATAGAAATGGCAAAAGAAATTGCAAGTGGCCTGTACTGTATACACAAAGCAGATATTGTTCACCGAGATTTAGTAAGTAAATATTGAGATTTTCCTTAATCATATAATTTTTTAATAATAAAATTCCATACCTAGAATTCTAGAAATGTCTTAATAAATAATAATAAATTGATGATTTCGGGCTTTGGATTGTCTAAATCTCTGGAAGTTGGAACATGCGTTTATGGATACGCACCGAAATCCTATTGTGACCCACACTTTTTAAATGATGAGACTTACAAACGAGATAACCCTCCAGATATATACAGTTTGGGTCAGCTTTTCTGGGAGATATTGAGTGGAGAAATTCCAAATAAAAAAATTAGCGAAATGGACATTATTAAAGGAAAAAGGGAAACACCGGTTGATGGCACACCGATAGATTATATGAATATTTATTTTAGCGAATGGCAGGATAATCCGGAGAAACGTCCAACAATTGAAGTTATTTTAAAATGGTTTGAAGGGATTAATTTGGAACCAGTATATAAAACAAATGCCAATACAAGTAAAATTTCTGTGAATTATACTTTAGATATATTGGAAGATTCAAGTATTTTAATTAATTATGGATCGGCTAGCTTTACAGGTTTGAAAACGTTTTTATATAATGCGGAAATTAAATATTTTACAATATGGGAAAAGCAAAAGATCGAATCTTTTTATTAACGGTTAATAATTTTTTACTTATTTTCATTTTAAAGGAAGAATGATTAGATCGGCCTTAGGTGATATTAATTAGTTTGTTGAATAATTATTATAAACATTTTTATTAATCTAGTTACATTCTTTACGTTAGGGAGTATGAATAATTTTATTAAATATATTTGTACTAATGATATTTTAATTAACCCGAGGCATATTCATTACTTTGACATGATTATAGACGGTAAGCATATTCTAGTCAATATTTTGTGAGTAGATTTATATCAAAAGCATTTGTTTAATTTAAGCTTAATATTTACTTTAACGACTATTACAGAATGTAAGCATATTTTTATTAATATTTGCTTAGTAAATTTATAAAAATACTCTTAATAGATTCAACTACATTATTTAAAACGACGCAGACGGTAGGCGTATTTTATCAATATCGTATTTTTTGATAAACTGTTATTCTGAAGGTGTCATTTACTTTACAGATTGTATGCATATTTTTATTAATACAATATTTCTTGAGTAAATTCATATCAAATGTGTTATTAATTTACATTTAATAACGATTACAGATGGTAACGTGTTTTGTTGATATTTTGCAATGAATTCACATTAATGAAATTTATTTATCTGAGTTATATTATTTAATAACGGTTATAGCTGGTACGCATATTTACTATATTTTGAAATAATTTATAACATATTAAGATACTTCTTTACCTGTGTATTTCTTTAATTTAGAAACAGATACATATGGTATACACATTCATTAAGTAGTTAAGGAAATTTATATATAATATGTTTTTATTTACTTTAATGCAATTACAGATCGTAAGCAATATTTTCATTAATGTTAAGTTGGGCAATTCATATTAAGGAGTTTTAATTAATCTGAGTCATATTCTTACTTTAGCAATGATTATAGACGGAAAGTATATTTTCATTAATATTTATTAAGTAAATTTATATCAAGGCGTTTAAGTGAACCGAGTTATAATCTTAACAATGATTATAGACGGTAGGTAATCCTTAATTAACATTTTTTTATAAATTACATTAAAGGTGTTTTTAATTGATGAGTTATATTCTTTAACAACTATTACAGGAACAACGATTACAATCGGCAAGCATATTTTCATAAATATTTAATAAGTAGATTATATCTAAGGCGTTTTAATTGATCTGAGTTATATTATTTACTTTAACTACGATTACAGACTGTAAGCATATATTTGTTAATATTTGTCGAGTAGATTCATGTCATGGTTTTATAATTGATCTAGATTATATTCTTTTAGGGAGTAAGCACATTTCATTAGAATTTATTAATTAAATGTAATATAATGTATTTTTATTGGTCTTAACAGCATTCTTTGCTATTAGAGCGTAAGTATGTTTTCATTAATATACGTTAGGTCATACCAAGGGTGTTTAATTGATCAGAATATATTCTTTAACAACGAATACAGAAGGTAATCACATTTTCGTTATTATTATTAAGTAAACTTATACCAAAGGTGTTTTAAGTTTTTTTCTTTCTTTTAGGGGGTATGCATAATTTTATTAATATTTTGTTGTTTAAATTGGTAACACGGTTGTTTTAATTTCGAATTATTTTTTATTAGGAGGTAAATTTATTTTTTTGAGCAAATTTTATCAAAGATGTCTTCATTGATCTGAGTCATACTCCTTATTTAACATGATTGCAGACGGTAGGTATATCTTCATCAATATCTTTGAGTAAATTAAAGTCAAAGGTGTTTTGTTTGATTTGAGTTGTATTAAAAACTATTACAGAATGTAAGCATACTATTGTTATTAATTGTTGAGTAAATTTCTATCAAATGCGTTTTAATTAATTCTTTACTTTAGGGGGTAAGCATTTTTCATTAATATTTATCAAATTAATAGTAATATGTTTTAATTTATCTGAGTTATGTTTTTTTATTAGAGCGTGTGTATATTTTTTATTAAAATTTATCGATTAATATACGTATTATGATAATAGTTGATCTGAATTGGATTATTTAAAAACGATTTCAGACGGTAAGCATATTTTTACCAGGACGACATTTTTGAGCAAATTTATATCTAGGGCATTTTAATTGATTCGAATTACATTAATTACCTTACAGATTGTATGCATAGTTTTATTAATACAGTATTTCTTTTGAGTTAATTTATTTCGGGTGGATTTTAATTTCCTCTTATGATCTTCACTTTACGAGTACAGATGGTATGTTCATTAATATTTTGAAAATTTTTGCATCAAAGATATTTTTGTTTATTCGATTTATATTATTTATAATGATTATAGCCGGTAGGCATATTTATTATACTTTAATAGCTAATGACTATTAAATGGATTTTTTTGTCTGCATATATTCTTTAGAAACAATTGCATGTGGTAAACATACTCATCAATTAATTAAGTAAATTTATATTAAAGTGTTTTTATTAATCCTGGTTATATTTTTTACTTAAAAATAATTATAGATGGTAAGTACATTTTGATTAACATTCGTTGAGTAGATTATATCAAACAAGGCTTGACCTAATTTATATATATATATATATTTAGAACGTAAGTATATTTATTAATATTTATTTAATAAATTTATATCAAGATATTTTTATTGATATAAATTCCTTTTTTTTTTAGCGAAAATTGTTGATTGTAAGTATTTCCATTAGGTAAATTTATCCGAGATATATATTACCTTTGCAATAATAGATTGTTAGTATATATATTTTTTAATCCTTAATATAGGGAATTTTATAAGTGTGTTTATCTTATTATTTTCTTTAATACAATTGCAGGCGAAAAGCATATTATGTGTTAAGTAAATTAATATCTCAGGGCTTTAATTTATTCGGTTATATTTATTCATTTCTTTTAGCAAGTAAGCACATTTGTTTTAATTAAATTATATTTATTGTTATAATTGGATTATATTTGTTGTTAAATTAAATTATATTTGTTGCTTATTATTAGCTCTAATACTTTTGAGTAATTGATAAATTCAATCTACTTTAATTACATAGGTTTATGTAACCGATGTGAAGGAAAAACTTCAAATTAACACTGGTGTCTTTCTTGCAATTCTTTTCATTTTAAAAAAGAATTTGACAAATGGACAAGCGGAAATAAAGATGTTGATAAATATATACAAAAAATTCAATTAGAGGCAACAAGTAACCTTAAAGTACTCGAATGGATTCCATTCGAAAAATTCGATAATATCAAAAAAATTGGTGAAGGTGGTTTTGCGAAAGTTTATTCGGCTAATTGGAAGGAAGGACCCATCTTATATTGGAGCAAA
>CAJVPV010000891.1:0-18322 GCA_910591835.1 Acaulospora morrowiae
TGGCGAAGATACAAGAATAAAGATAAATAAATAAATTAGGAAATATTCTAGAGCAACATTAGCACGAAAAGTACAGTACTAAACAATAACAAAGATAGTAATACAAGAATTATTCTAGAATGGGTAACATTTCAAGGATAAATGCTAATAAAAATTGGGCAAGGGGTAGTGATGATCTTGGGTGAAAATTAAGTGTAACAATAGCTAAATGATGGCAATGGCAAGTTGAAGACAAGCGAGAAAGCTGCAAATATAATATATATCTCTCCAAGATTATATACAGCTAGAAGAATCTGCCTTTTGGCTAAATTTTATTTGCATCACAACTCATTTCCACTTTTCCGTTGTGGCCAACACCAAAAACACCAGTGGCTTGTTGATGATAAAGATATCATATTAAGATGCCAACAATGGATATGTCAGGAGTTGGGGGTGAATGATATTAGTCCATCTCGATTTAAGCAATATGTGAATGATGTTATTTTGCCAGGATATATCAGAACTAAAAAATGATTAGCCTGCGAACAGCAAAATGATAGTTAAATATTTTGGGATGCCAATTCAAAGAATATTAAAAAGGATTATATTTTTATAGGCATGAGCAGAAGGATGTCATTGCATATAGAAATACTTTTTTGGAAATAATAAAGAATTTAGAATGACGAATGACAAGGTATGAAGGTGAAAAAATGGATGCAATTTCACTAGCACTTAAAGTAGATGAATGAGAGTTAATTCTTGTTACTCACGATGAGTGTGTCTTTTATTCTAATAACGGAAAGAGAGAAATTTGAGTATCAGATGAGAAAATGCCATTGTGGAAAAAAGGGAATGGAAGATCAATTATGGTAAGTGAATTCCTTTTTAGAGGCTTGTGGTCGGTTGAGACTAAATGAAGAAGAAGCAACACTCTATTCAAATATTTCTATAGAGGTGCATTGTTATCTCATGCCCGGCAAAAATAAAGAAAACTATTGGATGATTGAGCATTTATTAGAACAAATCAAATATAAAGTAATTCCTATTTTTGAAACAAAGTTTCCTAACACAACAGTTGTCTTTGCCTTTGATAATAGCACTAACCATACAGCATATAGAAAAGATGCTCCTATCACAAAAAAAATAAATCTGGGACCTGAGGGAAAGCAATTGATAATGTAACCAACAAATTTTGTTAATACCAATGGACAACAGAGAATTCAGCAAATGGTATTTGAAAAAGATTATCCTGACCTGACTATGTGAGAAAAATCAAAAGGAATAAGGAAAGTATTGGAGGAAAGGGGATTTTGGAAGAGAGAGTTGAATTTAGATTGTCAAGCATGTAAGAATAAAAAGTTGACAGAAGAATCTTCACAAGTGGATTGTTATGCAAGAATGATTATTGCCTCCTAGCCAGATTTTATTGCGCAAAAGTCAGCTATTGTTGAGTTAATTGAAAGTGCCGGTCATATATATGTTTTTTATCCAAAATTTCATTGTGAACTGAACTTTATTGAAATGTATTGGGGAGCGGTGAAATGCTATACTAGAAACTACTATAATTATACATGGACTGGCTTACAAGAAACTGTTCCACAGGCACTTGATTCAGTGAACATTATTACAATAAAAAGGTTTGCTCAAAAATCGTGGAGATATATGGAATTGTATCGTGAGGGACTAACAAGAAAATTAGTGGAATATGCATGCAAAAAATTCAAGTCACATAGGCAGATTCCACAAAACAAGCTAATTTTATTTAAGAGAGAAGCTAATAATTATTAAAGTGATTAAATCATACTGTAAAGCGAAAACTAATTAAAGCTCACATGTCTTGCAAGTAAAATCACGTGGTTTTTAGGGAAGATATTGTTGTAACCATCTTAAAAACCTTTAAATAAAACTTATGTGAAGCATGATACAACTTGGCTAACTGGCACTTTATTTGATAAGAGGCATGTCTAAATGTTTATGTCATTTTGCAAGCTTATCACTTCCACCATGGACTAATCTCCCATCAAATCTTTATTTTGTTGCTTCACTTAACTATTCAGGAAAATTTAGAATTTTAGCATCAGAGGATTAAAAACTGTTATAAGCAAAAGGAAACACTTACAGTTTAACCTTATTCTCTGCAATTTTTGTGCTGCTGTTATATTACATCACTATTTAACAACTATCCTGCTAAGCTTTTGTTTTATGACATGTTTAGTAATTCACGATTATAAATTACATGACCGTTATCATAACAATATTGTAAATCGATTTTTGAACTAATTTAAATTTGGACTTCAAAATGGGACAAGTCATGTGATTGTAGTCTTTAAGTGTCCTGCACTGTATATCAAGAAAAGAAGATAACAAACAATGGATTAAAGATGGAGAAAATCGATCACAAATCGTTTGAATGGCTTGGAACAGCAAAAAACATATGTTTTGTATTTTTTTTTCTGTAGATGAAGCAGTGGCTTGCAAAGTTGTAAAAAAAGGTTCTACTGTTAATTCTAAATATTATTCTGAAGATGTATTACCCAAAGTTTTTAGTAATTTTTAAAAAAAAAAAAAGACGAACTATAAGAAATGTCATGCTTTATCATGACAATACCTCTTCACATAGAGCTGCTATCGTTATTGAGTATTTAGATCAAGAATGTATTATTTTACTTCCCCACCCACTGTATGATTTTTTTTTGTTTTCTAAACTAAAAAAGGAATTGGCTGGTTGGCATTTTGAGTAAATTGAAAATCTTGCACATGCAGTAAATTCAATTATTAAGGCTATTTCAAATTGGGAATATGAAAAATGTTTTTAAGATTGGCAAAAACGGCTCAAATGTTGTATAGAATTTAATGGAGAGTATTTTAAAAAAATGAAATAATTTTTGTCATATTTTAGTTAATAAAAAAATGACATTATTGCGTTATGACAAAACTTTTGAATCAACCCACGTATTAAATATTTCAAATGTCTCAGAAATAAAAAACAATTTCTATAATAATTTAATGTTCTTTAGAATTAAGCTTTTTTCAAGAATCCTTTTGACCCAAGCCTTTTTTAACCAATTATATCCAAAATAATATCCAGATTACTTTTGTCCAAGATGTAAACTCAGAATTGAAAATATAAAACACATATTTGAGTGTATCAAAGCAGAAGAGCAAATAATCAAAATTATTAATACTATAAATAATATATTCTAATCTAATAAAAATAATATTCCTGTTAATTACATCTGACAAGTAGTCAAACTGTTCTATGGAGTTATCAGCAAAATCTTTATCATAATTAATATTAATAATTGGATAAAAACAATCTCAAAAGCATTTATTCTTCTTTACAATCTTATATGAAAATCAAGATATAACATAGCAAACACTTTGCTTTCTACAGGTATAATCTGAAATCAGAATCTCTACTAATTATACAAGAACTTTTAAACCAAGTCTTATAGTTACTCTTGTCAATTTTCAAATTTCAACTTAAAATCAGAAGATATAACTATAGATCTTTTATTTATCATCACAGATGAATTTATAAATAGCAACTTCAATTTGTTATTATGTTTAAAAAATTTAATCTCTAATCTTAACCAATTTATTATTAATAACTCTGAGTAGGTATTTATAGCTGCTCATTACTTTTTGTGTAATAATTTTAATATTTATTTTTCTTTATCATATACTGTACATGGATTGATTTAAAAGTTTTGTCGTAATGCAATTATGTCATTTTTTATTAACTAAAATATGACAAAAATTATTTCATTCCTTTAAAATACTCTCTATTAAATTTTATACAATGTTTAAGCCATTTTTGCCAATCTTGAAAACATTTTTCATATTTCCAATTTGGAATAGCCTTAATAATTGAACTTATAGCATATGCAAGATTTTCAATTTGCTCAAAATGCTAACCAGCCAATTCCTTTTTTAGTTTAGGAAACAAAAAAAAATCACACGGTGGGTGGAAAAGTAAAATGATACATTCTTGATTTAAAAAATCAGTAACGATAGCAGCTCTATGTGAAGAGGTGTTGTCATGGTAAAGCATGACATTTCTTATAGTTCATCTTTCTTTTTTTTTTAAAAAATTACTAAAAACTTCAGGTAATACATCTTCAAAATAATATTTAGAATTAACAGTAGAACCTTTTTTTATAACTTTGCAAGCCACTGCTTTGTCTACAAAAAAAAAAATACAAAACATACATTTTTTGCTGTTCTGAGCCATTCAAACGATTTGTGGTCGATTTTCTCTATCTTTAATCCATTGTTTATCTTCTTTTCTTGATATAGTAAAAAAATGAATCCAGGTTTCGTCACCAGTAATAATATTATTGTAACCTTTCTGCAAAACTTTTAAAAGTTTTTGGGAAAGTTCAACACATTTTTTTTATCTTGATTGGAGAGACAATGTGATATTCATTTTGCATACACCTTACGTATATTCAATTCATTAGTAAGTATATGATCAGTTTGAGCTTGAGAAATATCAATAAGATTAGCTAATTCTCTGATACTAAGATGGAGTCTTTGGTTACCAATTCTTTAATTTTGACAATTGTTTGGAGGTGATTGCTTCACAGGGACATCTGGAATGAGGTTTGTCTTTAATGAATTTATTTCTGTTATTAAATGCTGAAATTCAACGTTCAACTGTGTGTTTTAATAGTATACAGCTTCCTTCAGCAACATCTAACTCAGTATGAACCTGGGTTGCGTTTACATTATTCTTCCAGCAAACATAAATATAATAACGTTGGTACTGACAGCTTATTTTTTGCAGTTATTTTTAAAAGAAATTTTTTTAAAAAAAATTCTTACTGTCTTTCACATTAATATAGATTTGTTTTTTTATGATTGAATTGCAATATGTAATATTATCAAAAAAAAAATTTTTTTTATTAAACTTTAATTCACGTGCAAATACAACTTCAATGACAAAACTTTTGAATCACCTTACATAAACACTTCAAAGTTATAAGGGCTAAGAATTTCTTCTAAGGTTTCCATTACTAATGTGCTTTTGTATATTATATAGATTTTGATTAACCTTAGAATTCTCTTTGATCATATAATACTGCTGCCCAGATTGCTATTGTTTATTCTTAAATTTTCAGGAAAGTGAGGTAGTAAGATATTCCAATATATAGTATTGTCAATTTTGAGTTTTGATTTGAGTTTAGTAAATTGAAAGAAGATTGACTTTTGAAAACTTAAAGTATTAATTTTTGAAATGATAAAAAGTAATTATGTTTGACTATTTTTTTTGGATTGTTTGGAATTTCTTAGATAATTTTTTTGTTGTCTTTAATTTTGATAATTGTTAAGTTTTGGCATTATTGAATAAAGTCATATATAGTTAAGAAAATATTAGAGATTGGAATATTGAAATAAGAAAGTATTATAAAATAGTTGTTAACTACAATATCATTTTTATAGCCTTGAATTGAGTAGGTATATAATTGTCCCAGTTTCATCAGTTGAGATGGTATTGATAAGTTAGATTAAAGATATATGTATTGAAGTAATTTTTCTTAAGCTTGAAGAGTATTTAAAACTTCTTCTAGCAAATTATTAAGATGAAATTTTAGTAAGAAAAGTCTTTGTATAAATATCCAAAGAGAAGATACAGATGAGTTGATAAAGAAAATAAAGTAGAAGTCGTTGCAAAAAGTGCCTAATGGATAGTTTAGACACTTAGTTAGATTGAAAAATTAGTCTAGAAGATAATGTTTGTTTTTAAATAATGTATTTTCTCTAATTTCAAATGTTCTTTTATAGGTTTTAACTATAACTTGATTTGGTTTGACAATTCATAAAAAATATTTTAAATTGGAAATTGGACCATGAAATCCTCTGAGATTTGAGAAATTAATAAAATTTTTAAACCAATTAGGTTCTGGTTCACATCTTGTAATTTCTATATAGGACATAATTTGATGCCAGGTAAGCTTGATGGTACTGTTGAATTTGAGGAACTGATTGATGAATCTGATATTTAATGTATTTGTTATGTAAATAGTTATTCTTTTGTGATGTCTTTTAAGGTTTTTGAAAAGCAAACCTATTGAGTTTTAAGCATTGTCAAGATGAAAGGAACATTATACTAGATATAATTAAATTTTAAAATCTTTTGCTGCAAGCACTATATTTAAAATTCAATTGTCCTGATTGAATTTTTCTAGACTGCACAGCAAACAAAACCAGATTGCTTTCTTTTTTTGAATTAATTTGATATCTTGGTGAAGATATTTGTTGATTGATGAAATTGTAAGTTTAATTATTAAATTGTTATTTAGTAAGAATCTTTGTCTTTCCTCAAGCAAAAAAATCTTTAAACTCTCTTTACTTGCTAAAATCATATTAAAGTATTTTAAGGAGATTCTGTAAGCAGATTTAATAAGTCTGTTAACTTTTCTTTAAAGATTGTTAAACAAAGTTTTATAAAAATAAAATGTTAGAAGAAAGTATTCAAATTTTCCAAGAACTATTCACTCATTTATTTTTTGTAGAATCTCTTATTTTCACTTTTAATATATAAGTTCTTTCAGAATTTCATTGGTTGTTTTTTCAAAGCTCTTTCTATTTGCTTTTAGCATATTGAGAAAAAAAATTTAAATATCCAAATATCTTAAGCTTTCATATAACTTGAAAACTTGAATAGGGTAATTATCAAATAAGATATGTTAAGATAATTTGTTTTTGATTGAAATATTGTTAATTACTTTGGTTTTGTCTTTGTTGCAAGATAAGTTATTAATTTTAAAAAACTGATTTGTTATTTTTAGAAGATTTTCTAGTTTGAACTTGAAGTCTGCAATAAGTACAAGATCATTTATATATAGTATGTTAGAGTATTGGAGGCCAAATAGCTATTAATTTTGGGATGCTCATATAACTTGATAATAAGTGGGTCATAGAAAATCACTCATGTAATTGGAGATAATGTTTCTTCTTGTTTTATGCCATTTTAACTAGAAAGAAATCTGTTGAACTGAATAGAGTGTTGATAAATATTTCTCTATTAAAAAATAAATTAGTAACAAGCTTGATTAATTTGTTTGAACAGTTGATTTTTTCAAAAGACTTTTGAATTGCTAGTATAGGAACTGAATCAAAAGCTTTTGCAATATTCAAAGATACAAATCAAAATTCCTTGTTGTTGACATTGATTGCTTGAATAGCAAAGTTGATAATAGTTAATAGTTCCATGATACTTTGTTCAAAAAGTCTTGCAAAGTTGAGATCAGATAGAATTCAGTTTTACTTTAAAGTTTTGATAAGTCTCTTGTTAGTTAGTCCTATAAAAAGGTTTCTTGTTGAATCTATAAGAGATATGGATCTGGTGTCATTCAAATTGTAACTCTAGACTAGTTTTTTAGAAATTAGGATAGTAACAGTATGTTTTCACAAGTTAGAAATAGAGAATAATTGAATAATAATATTAAAGATATTATATAGTGGAGTAATAGCATTTTTCTTCAAAAACTTGATAATTTCATAGCTAATTTCTGATCTTTCTGATATTCTATTCTTGGAAAGATTTTTGATGGCTTTATTAAGAGTAGTGAGGTCAATTGTTGATAATATCTCTTTATAAAGTTCTTGGTTAACTAGAGGGAACTGTATACATCCTTCCAGCTAAAGAAATTTGATAGGTTAAATGATTTTTGATACAGAATATTTTTGAAATAGTTTGTAATTATGTTTTTGACAAGATCCAAATCATCTTTTATTTGTCCCTCAATATTAAGAATCCAAGAAAAATCGATTTTGGATTTAGTTTTGCCTAGAGCTTTGTTGATATAGCTTTTTGATTTGGTGTAAAAGTTTTTTATTATAGTTTCAAGATTTTAATAATATTCTTCCATTTTTTCTTGATAGACTTGCAGCAGGTCTTCTTTGATCAGCAACCTTTTTAATTTTATGAGACCTTTTAGAGATATACTTGATAATTGATTTGCATTGAAATATAGAGCCAATAAATTGTTATCAAAAAGAAAAGGATGTCTGTTTCTTTTAATGTTGACTATACTCTTATTAATTTTTTTGATTTGGGATCTTAGCAGTTTTTCTGCTTTGGTGTGTTGGTTTTTTTTTTGAAATATTTATTCTAGTTTTTTTTAATAAATTTGTTTATTGAGAACTTGATAAGATTGTTGAATTCTTTTCAAAAGGTAGAATAAGTAGCACTAAACTATAAGTCTATTTTTGAAAAAATTGATTAGATTTTCTTTAATAGTCTTATTAATATTGAACTTAAATATTGGTTTGGCTTTTTTGAATTCAAATCAATTTAGTTTAATGAAAACAAAATAATGATTTGTTAAAATAATATCATATTCACTGACTTTGTATCAGATAACTTTGGATGCCAGGTTTTGAGATATCCAGATTTGATCAATATGTAATACATTTGTAAAAGTGAGGTATATAAAAACTTCTTTGTTAAAATATTGGTCAGTTGTTGAGATAATTATAAATTATTCATTTGTAAAGAGAAGTAAAGGTACTGATGGATGAGACTTTTTTTGACTGGTTTGTGATATAAATTATTTAATAGAGGTAAGTTAATTCTGGTTTTTTCAGATCAAAAAGATTTTCCTGTATAATTTGAATAATTGATATAGTTGAGTTTGTTGTTTTTTTGTTTTTTGAATCCTTTGATCTAGATTTCTTTAGAAAAAGTTTGTCTTCTTGTTTTTTGTTTAATAGTGAGATTGTCTGATTTATCAGACAAAATCTGATTAGCAAAAATCCTTTTAAAGGTGCAAAACCTTATACATAACTTACTAAAAGCTAAGTGGATTGATACTGACTTTTTCTTTAAGCTTACTATAAATTGTATACCTTTTCTTTTTATTTCTTGTAATAAATTTTGTCCTGTCTAAAAAAACAAGTAAGCAAAGAAGTATTAGTTACAAAAGTGATTTAACAAATATAATACCTTTGTTGATAATTGATTTGTGTTTATATTTATTGAATCCTTTGGGTTTCTTTGGAATAAAGATAATATTTATTTATATACAGTATGTTTTTAAAATTATCAAAAAAGATAATTTTTAAGAATTAGATTTTTGCAGACAGTATATTAATATGTTTTTGATAATATTATATATAGTTTGTTATAAAAATCTTTAAAATTTTATTTTAGTTTATATTTTAATAAATAATTAAAAATATTATATATATATAGTTTGTTTAAAAAATCTTTAAACAAATTTTTATTTTTATTTATTTTTATTTTTTTTAAGTGCAAATAGGTATTAAATACGATACATTTATTAAATAAAGGTTTATCATTATTACATTAACAATCTTTAAGATATATAGAACTTAAATTAATTGTAGTCTATTGCTTTTTGACATATCTAGCTATACAAAATTTTAAAAATCAAGTAGATGATCCATATATCAGGTGGGACTTATATAGGAAATGGAAATCTTACTACTAGTTTTAAACCATCTAACCTACTAGATCCAGTCTCGGCTGCATCTGTTATAGGTAGAGCACATTATGGAATATTATTATAAAGATTAACCCCAGTATTCCAGTCACTGTTATCACCGAGCCTCAGGATGTATCACTAGCATAACGTAGTATTACCATTTTCACTATCTACAGAATTGGTGTCTTTGCCTGAATTTTGATTTAATCTTGTAGATCCTCACTAGGCACACTTGGCTTAATGATTTTTGTCTAGTCTTCTCATCACCTGTGACTATACATGTGGTGTAAATTATTTTGCTGTTGATTCAATTCCCAAAATCCTTAAAAATAATTGTGTCATGACTCAATTATTTATATGTTTTAATAGTGACTTAATTAATTGCATTAAATAATTATATCAAATAATTACATCAATTGCATCAAGGATCTATAAATTTCAGCAACATATATACCTGTGACTGATACCTTGCCCTTCAGTTATATGATTAAGTTCTATAGAATGTCACCATTGGAATAAATCTACAAGCTCCAGATTGGGATAGAATGGCTTAGAATTAATCTCTTTTTTGAAATTTGTGTAATGAAGTCTGCCATCACCAGTTTTGGGTTAGAGTGGGCTTTTATTAAAATTAAACCAGAAGCCTTTCCTTGTGCAATCTTCTATGCTTTGACTTGATTTCAGCCTGTGATTATCAAGAAGACCAAAGGTCTCATCTTTATGCAGTCTAACTAAATTTGAAAGTAGATTGTTAGCTGATTAAGTACAACATGAATTGGAAGCCAGTCAATCAATCATGAAAGTGATGGATTTTTATAATCAGGTGGAATTGAACCTTAAACCTTCTCCTGGTAACCTATGAAGCATTACCATTATACTATAGATCTATAGGTTTCAATTTATATTTTTATTTACAATTTAATAAATAATTAATAAAATAAAATAAAAATTTAAACATATATTAATAAGAATATAAAAAACAAATTTATTTAATAGGTTTTTATTAATATATCATTGAAATTTATTAAAATTTACTATTATATCAAAAAAAAATTTTCAAAATATATTGATTTAATTTAAAATTTTTTTTTTTTTTGTAGATAAATATTGTTATATATCATTTCTATCTCAGATGAAAGATAAAGACAGAAAACTAGTAGCAGAGAGATACTTTAGATGGATAGGGCCAATGTAGTATACTAAAGTTCCTAGAGGTATACAAATTAGTACAATTCTGAAGTATATGAGGTCAGGTGAAAAAAGCAATAGTAATTTGTTTATAAAGATCAAGTTATTTATTCAATCAATTATAAGTTCAAGCCTATTAATTTTTAGGTAAAATTGGAGCCTTTATATACATGTTTTAGTTATAATATTTTCATACATGATAAATATATATTATAAAAAATAATAGAGATATAAAAAAGTGTTATATTCATTAGAACAGTTATCTGTATATATTAGTATAAAAACAAATGCTTTGGTGAAGATACAAGAATAAAGATAATTAAACAAAATAGGAAATATTCTAAAGCAACAATAGCACAAAAAGCATAGTACTAAACAATAACAAGAATAATAATACAAGAATTATTCTAGAATGGACAGTATTTTAATGGTGAATACTAGTAAAAATCGGACAAGGGTAATGATGATCTTGGATGAAAATCAAGTATTTAATTTGTATAATAATAGATATATATTGTGAAATAAACAATATTTCTCATATGTAATAGTATAACAAGTTAAATGCTAGCTTGCCTATGGTAACTACTAAACTAATATTAAAAAGAAATTTTAAAACAATATATCTTGTCAAGAGGCTCCAAGCAGTTATGATTACCTATTTAGTATTAGATAAAGAAAATTAAAATAATCTATAATTAATTTGAAAATATATTTAATAAAATTGAATTCACTTTGAATATAAAAGTTAGTAACTATGGTAAATATGTCTATGATAGTTGATATTAAAGTAGAGGAGTTGTTAAAAGATTTGGATTTGACTAGGTTTTTGGTCACTTGTTTTGATATGTTGCTATAAAAATTATTGTTCTATTTAATACCAATAAGAGGAGAAGTGTTTACTGTAATGCAGTAGGATATTCAAACTGATTTGTATAGACAAGTTAAGGTCTCAATTGAGACTTTGACCCAGTTGGAGAAGTTGGTTATAAAGAAAATGTCATTAGTAATGCTGTATGTCAGCTTTGTTAACTGCCAAGCATGTAAAATTGGCTTGTAGTTACTGTTGAAGTAAAAGATATTGTTAATAATATTAATAAGTTAAATAATATTTCCTAATACTAATAGGCATTTAAAGACATATTAAATATCCTTAGTGCATAGACTATACTGGAGACAATATAGATCAGAATATTGTTCTAAATATAACTTGTGAAGATTTTCTCTTGTAGAAAGAGTTCCTAAGAGCAATTTGATTCTAAAGATGATAAGATTACTATACTTGTTAACTCTAAAGCTTTTTATTTTTTAATTAGATTTGTTAATGATTTTGAAATTGTAGGGTATGTAAATATATCCAAATATTCTTAAAACTAAAGAGCTTTTACAGATTATGTAGGTCTTGATAATGCTTAAAATTTTTTTGCACTATCTGACACTACTGCCTAACTGAAAATTGTTAATTAGAGGACTTTTAGAAAAGTGAAGTGACGAATTGATTCATTGGAGAGTATTGTCAGATTTTGGATTGAATTTGGAACTGGTATATCTAATTTAAATTGATTTGTTCTATATTAGTTTATTAATTCTTAATATTATTGAAGCAAAGTTAATTTTTGTCATTCTTCTTGGATAGTTGGATATTTTCTAAAGAATTTTTTTGTTACTTCTTATTTTCATAGTACAGTTTGACAGGTATCAATATAGAATATCTATTATTATATGGATGTAATTTAATTAAATTTTAATAAATAAATAAATACAAAATTATTAATATCAAATTGCTTATTAAAACAGTAGTTATAAAAATCATGTGGGTATCAAAATTTTAACAAAAAAATTAAAAAATTGTTAAACATAATAATAAAAATTTGTTCAAATTTAACAAAAATTTAACCATATATAGAATTCATTATGAGAAATAAGTTTACTTAATAATAAAAGTTATTTTTATTAATAAAATAAAAAGTTTATATATGACAGCTATTTCTGTTTAATTATAATAATTCTTAAGTAGTCCTTCATTTATTGGGAGAATTGTATATATAATTTAAAAATTTAAAGATTAAAATTAATTAAAAGGTTTTATTATTATATAGTAATAATATTAATAAAATTATATTTGAAATTAAAAAATATTTGAATTGTGTTTTTTTTAACTATAAAAAAATAATTATTAATTATTTTTAGATTTTGCTAAAGAAATTTATTAAATAATAATTAAAGATAATTATATTTTTATAAAAGATATTTTTTAAATATTATAATTCTTATAATTCTTATTATTTTTAATAAAATTTTATTTAATAATAATAATTTGAATTGAATTTATTTTTAAAAGAAATTATTATTTTATAGAAATTTTTTATAAATTTTAAATGTACTTTTTAAAACCAACTTATCAATTAATTGCATATATTGTATATATACTGCATATACATATACATATTTATTATTATATACAGTGTATAATATTTTTTTATAATTCAATCTTTATACGTTGATTTTTAGCAAAAAACCAACTTTTAAAAATATTAAAAAATCAATATAATTAACCTATAAAATATTTAAATAAAAAAATTATAAAAAAAAAATATTTATAATTTTATTAGTCATTATCTAATTTGTTTTGAAATTTAAATTTAATAATAATTTTATTATAGAATAAAAAAAAAATTTTTTAAATACGTAATTGTAATCTTTAAATTTGTAAATAAGAAATATATTATTAATATTGTTTTGTTTTATTAATTATTTACAAAATTATAAAAAAAAATCCAAAGACTTTTGTAACAGATTGTATAATCATATTTAGAATCATTTTGGTATTACGGTATTATTTCGTTCGCAACCGAGATGGATTAATTTAAAAATTGTTGATGTTGATCTTTTATTTAATATGAAGATAATTTTATACATCGATAATGATATTCGAATATAGTATGGTAGTAACAACATTCGAATATGGTCCTTGTGGATATAAGTATTTGATCTTAGAACGAATTATTACAAATCTTCTAAAATAAACATATTAAATTAATTAAATATGTATTTTGTTCTATAAAAAAAAACTTTTTTACATAATTGTTCGATTTTTGTAAATGTTCAGTAATTCGACGACAATGAAAATTTGATATTCAAGAAATCGAATTTTAAATGCAAAAATTGCGAATAAATACAAACCTAACCTTTCTCCCGCAGAATTTATACAAGTTTATAAGTCAACCATATCTTACATTCTCAAATTAGTTCATCTTTCGGTCTTTAGTGTCCCAACAGCGTACCCTCCCTTCCTTAGCATTTCTTCGAAAGTCACCCGTTGTTTAATTGCCATCCCACAGTTCGGATCAATGCGCAATGCTCGATTTAAATCCTTGAATGACTCATCATATCTCTTCGACCAAAAATATACGAAACTCCTTTCACACAACGCCAACAGATTGTTCGGTTCTATCGACAAACCCTCATTCAAATCCATCAACGCCTCAGCATATCTACCCATAATCCGATATATCGATCCCCGATTAATCAACACCTTCGCCGCATGACTGGTGTAGGAAAATTTATTCTTGGCATTAGACAATGATCGGTTAAAATCTAGCAATGCCTCGGCATAACGTCCCATCGATCTATGCACTTCTCCTCTCAATGATAAAGAATAAAACCAATCAGGTTGCATGGCTAATACGCGATTTAGGTCATCCAACGCCGCATCCAACGCATTTAGCGCATAAAGTGAGGCGCCACGATAGTATAATGCCCAATGATTTTGAGGTTCAATGTTCAGCACACAGTTGAAGTCCCTTAACGCCTCTTCTTGCATGTTCAATGAATGATACACGGCTCCGCGAGTTCCCAAAGAAAATATATTATGTGGATCAATCTTCAACGCCAAGTTCAAATCTAACAATGCCTCCGAGTATCTATGTAACATGTAATAAACGGCACCCCGATTAGAGAGGGAGAACACGCTGTTCGGTTTAAGTTGCAACGCCAGATTTAGATCTTGCAGCGAATTTTCGTATTTCTGGAATATACGATACAATTCTCCTCGACGTTCACGTGCCAAAATGTAATCAGGAGCCAAACGTATTGCTTCAGTAAAGTCGGCGAGTGCATCATGGTTTTTCCCCAACATTCTGTGTATCTCGCCCCTACTCGTTAATGCAAATACGCAGTCAGGTTCTATTTTTAAAACCTTACTAAAATCCGATAGTGCATTATCAAAACGTTGCATCGATTGATGCACTTCTCCGCGTTTCCCAAGTAAACGTGCATTTTTTGGTGAAATCTGTAAGGCCAAGTTTAAATCATATAGGGATAATTGATAATTACCCAATAATCGATTTATCTCTCCTCTTTTTTCCAATAGCCTTATATTGCCGGAATCCAATTGTATGGCTGCGGTATAATCATTCAAGGCCCTGTGCAGATTTCCAAGTTTGAGATAGATATACCCACGATTCTTTAATGCGAATACGCTATTAGGATTTTCTTCGACAACCTTATTGAAATCCTGTATAGCATCATCAAGTTGATTCAACTGAAGATACACCGCACCTCTTCTCTCCAATGCCAGTGTGTTATTCACCTCGCGTTCCAACGCTTCATTCAAATCCGCCAGTGCCATATCAAGCCTCCCCATTATACGGTAAACCTCTCCACGATTTGCCAGCGTTGAAGAAAGGTGTTGTGGGTCATTTTCATACACATAGTCCAGGTCTGATATCGCATTTGAATATTGGCATAATTTGGTGTAAACTTTTGCTCTTCGAATAAGGGTATATGAATTGTTTGGTTCAATTTTCAAGGCGGCATTTAAATCATCGATGGCTTCGGAATACTCGGACAATACAAAATGAACTTCTGCGCGAGCTCTTAATGCAAAAGCTGTTTCTTGTAATTGGATGGATTTCACAAGATCTGCCATGGCCTCGGGGTATTTCATCATCAATCGATGAACTTCCCCCCGAAGAGCGTAAGCGCGTGATCTATTAGGGAATCGAGTGATGGCTACTTCTAGATCCTGTAATGAGAGATCCCAGGATTCGACATGATAATATGCGTAAGCACGGTCACAATGGATGGAATAGCTATTAGGGTATTTTATGAGTAATTGGGTAAAATATACGATAGATTCTTGATATTGTGCGGAGTAGAGGGCGTTCATGGCTTTGCGGTAAGTAAGATTATTACATTTCGATCTCCTGAAAAGATTTTTAAGACTCCTTTCTTTATTTCCACTCATTTTTCTAAAGCCTCAATATAGTAATTCGGTTAAGATAAAGTTTAAACATTAAATGATGATTACGTGTGTAAATATTGGGGTTAGAGGCAATAAGGTTTCGTCGTCTAGCATGCAACGGAAAAACGGGAACGTCCGTGGTAAGATTAAATATTTAAGTTTTTTTTTTTTTTTTTAGCCAAGAATCTCATTCTTCCAAGGTTTAATTAAACGAATGTATGTAACAGGTAGGTGAGACAAAGCTGACAGCCAATGTGTATCTTACATAGAATTGCATACCTTTTTTGAAGCATGTGTTGATTTCCGATTACGTTCTACACTTTCGGCGCTAGGAAAGAATTACTCAATAATTACCTGTTTTTCAACATTGATTTTATTCAACATCTAGTTATTAATAACGATTTCATCTTCTGCGAGCCCGGACAATACCTTAATCCGAAAAAAATCTATGATGCTCGACTTTCATACTGTAGCACATTTCCTATTAATAAAAAAAAAAAATTTTTTTTTCTTTGTCACTTTCGCTGATTAATAATCACGATTTCGTTTTTTCACTGGTATGGTTAGTCTATATCTTATTCGGATCCCATTACGCAATGATGAATGCGGTGATACTGAAATGTGATGACCGCAGGAAGCATCATATTAGGTTTTTGGAATGTTTATGGAAACACCGAAAAAAAAATTTTTTTTATAATTCACACAAAAACCAAAAATATTTTTCCTGGACAATTTTTGATAAATATAAAAACACTATAAAACACTGGTTCATCCCCATGATAAAATGAAAAAAAAAATTTTTCAATTTAAACATTACACGGCAATACTGGCGGCCCGAGTCGATTGGATGGATATAAAGAAATTTATGTAGCTTCTTTGTGTATTATCGTACAAATTTGGATCATTTCTGGACGTTGACGTTATTAGCCAAACCCAAATCAGGAAATTGCCCTATTTTGATCTTATTTGGGATTGGTATTCTAAATCCCTCACGCAAATCTCCAAAATTCATTTCATTGTATTCAAACTTTAAAAAAAAAAACCAATTAACGGATTACTATAAAAAATGTTTTAATAAAACCAAATCTTTTTATTCAAAGAACATGGGTGCGCACGTGTATAAATTCGGATGTCAATTTTATCCCTTTCACTTAATGACTAATAAAGAAAAAAAAAGGAAATATTAAATAAGGAGCTAGCACAAGTATGAAGAATAGTACGATTGTTGGAAATTAAAACAACAAATGAATCCATTGACTATTTGTAACATGTAATTAATAAGATTATCTAATAACATTGAACGGTATACAGTAAATAATAAAAATCTAGCAGAATTTTCTTTTTAAAGTATACAGCATGTAATTTAAAATTCATTCGAAGGAGTAATTTCTAATAAATTTTTATAATTTTATTGATTCTCATCTTAAAATTATATGATCAAATACGATGTATATATGTCATCATTTGTTGTTTTGGATTTCCAATTACTTTTTAAAATATATCATATTTTTTTAAGAATTTATTATATACACGTATATACTGTACATATAACTTTTTTAAAGTATTTAATCGTATAATAATAAACTATTAAAAAAACTTTTTTATTTCAAAAATATAAACAAAACTATATATATAACAGTTTGTTATAAACAAAAGTATATTTTGTTTTATTCTTTTTTATTCTTTTTTATTCTTTTTTCTTTAAAATATTTTTTTTATATTTCTTTATATATCTATATCTATATATTATTTTATTGATTTTTTAATTTAATAATATTATATCTTAATTAAACAAATAATTTTATTTAAATAAAAAATATATACTGTATTTGATAAGTAATACAAACTTTTTAAAAAAAAAAATTATTATTGTGATTTCAAAAAATTTTTAAATTTTTAAATTCTTTTTATATTTAATTATTATATATCAAATTAATAAAAGATATTAAAAAATATTCTTATATTTTAAATATTTGATATTATTATTATATTTAATTTAAAAAAAAATAATTAAAATATTGTTTTTTAAATATATTGATGAGCTTTGGCTATTACTTTAGTATTATATAGAAATCAAAATATTGCTTAAAATTGAAAATTTGATTATGAAATCTAATAAGATTTTTAATATTTGTAAACGTTCTAAATCTATTAAGTTTTAAGTTAAAATATATTATACTAATATAAAAATATAATAAACAAGAAACTAATTAAGTTTTCAAATAAAACATAATTAAATTATTTTTTTTTTAATAGATCAAATATTTTGTATTATATATGTTGAATAAATAAAATAAAAAGTTTAAATATTAAATTATCTATTAATAAAAAGTTTAAATATTATAAAAAAAAAACTCTCACCCGTTCACCGCTGATTTTTGGAAAATTTCCTTTTTAGGAAATCTTCTTCCAAGAAGCATCTCACTTTCTTTATTTCCTAAGGCAATAAGCTTTAAAT
>CAJVPV010000892.1:0-18317 GCA_910591835.1 Acaulospora morrowiae
GTTGTTTCTTTCACGATGTATACCTTGTAATATACAATATCAAATAAAGAAATGATGTTTACCTACTGGGATAACCCCCCCAAAAAAAAAAAAGAAAATATTATAAATAAAAAGATAGAAAGTGGGTAGTACAAGAAGTACAAAGAACTTGGTCAAATTATATATCTTAAATCATTTATTTATTTTCTTAAAACACCAGTAACAATTATGCAAACCTCTGTTAACATTAATGAAAAGTTTGTTATTTATTTGTTATATTATATAATTGAATATAAATAATTTAATAAAATATATATATTTAAACGTATCAATAAAAATCACGCACCTTGCGTACATTCCACTATAAAAAAAAATAATAATAAATAAAATATATATATTATCTTATCTTTTTACTTGAAAAAAATTAATATAAATATTGAAACTTGAAAATATATAAATCTATACAATTAAATTAACTAAGTTAATAATCAACATAAAATTAATAAAATATTCTAAAATACAAATAAAAAATTTTTTTAAATATACTGTATTATTAATACAATAATTAATAATTTTTAAAGTTTTATATAATATAATAAAAATTTTGAAAAAATATTAATTTAATTAAATACATTATAGGTTTAATAATTGATTTTCAAGATATATATAATATTTTATTTAAAATATATAGAAAATTATCAATTAAATTTTACTTTGTCTTAAGTTATATAGCTTTTAAATATAAACTTTTACCTAGAGTAATATTTAATTAAAAAAATTTTAAAGAAAAATTTTTAAAAATATAGTTGTAATTTTTACAAATTATAAAAATATGTATTAAATTTTAATATTTTCTATTGTAACAGTATAACAACAAGTCAGTTACTAACTCTGGCAGAGATTCATTTAATCATTAATAGATAAATAAATGAAAGAGTAATTTTAGGCATGTTTTTATTTAATTAAGTCTTTATTAACTTTCCATTATTTTTTTACTAATTTATATATTATTTTTTTATATTTTATATTTCTTTTTTATATTATTAGAAAATGGTTATGCTATTAGAGAACAATGAAAATTATATTACATAATTTTTTTTTCACAATTCTTCTATTCTTATCTTTTATTAAATAATCATATACTATCAACTAAACAGGCTTTTTACAAATACTAGTCATGTACAAACTTATTATATTATACTATATATGTTTTACAAATTTTTTAAGCAAACTAAAAGAATTTTTCAAAACAAAGATATTATATATTTTTTTTATTTATTTATTTATTTTTTTGTAGGTAAATATTATTTCTTTATTTAATTTGTATAGTGATAGATATACATTGTGAAAGAAACAACATATCTCATATATAATAGTATAATGAATTAAATACAGTAGATTGCCAAAAGTTTATGGACACTTTTATTTTTTTAATTGTACAATATTTATTTTAATAATTATAATTAATTTTTTTATAAAAATGTAATTACATATTTATTTAATATTTCCAATTAAAAAATTTTTTTTATTTATCTTATATTTTTCTCTCTAAATTTCATGTAATCGCTAATATGAGTGCAAGAAAAGAACTAATACCCAAACAAAATTTGGTTATTATTTATGGTTTTCAAAGAAAAGATTCATATCATACTATTGCAGCTTACGTCGGATGTAAAAAATCTGTTTTGGGTAACATTATAAACAAGTTTATTAAAACTGAATCTATGGAACCATGACCCTGAACTGGACAACTACGACTCCTCGATGATTGCGCCTATATCACTCTTAAAAAACTTGTCACTAATAAAAAAAATCAGTTTTTGTGCAATGCAAAATTAACAAATCTTTTTACATCAAAAACAAAAATTAAAGTATTCGAAAGGATGATTCGTCGAACTTTACATTCTGAGAAGTTAAAATCTCATGTTACCTATCCTAAACCCCTTGTCTTTGAAAAAAATATTGAAGAAAGGCTTACCGGGTGTCTTGAGTGTAAAAATTGATCTATTCATGACTTCAAAAAAATAATCTGAAGTGACAAATCAATATTCTCTCAATTTCAACAAGGAAGAAAAAGCCATGTATGGCATACTTCACATGAGAAATGGGATATTAACTGTCTTTCTGCTACAGTTAGCCATAGCCCAAGTCGAATGCATTGGAGATGTTTCTCATAGTTCGGCACGGGCCCTCTCATTTCTCTTGACACGTCAGTTACAGGTAAGAAAAAATGTAAAAATGAAAAAAAATGAAAATGAAAAAAAAAAGAAAATGAATTAATTTTTTTTTTTACCATTTTTTTAGAAAAATCCTACATCGAAACTTTTGAAAAAAATTCTTTGCCAACTCTTTATGATTTTTCCATGTCAAATTGGATTGATGCAGGTCGGCCTTGGTTTCAACATGACAATACAAAACTGTACACCACAAAAATTACAAAAAAGTTTCTTGTTGAAAAAAATATTAGGGTTATGAATTGGCCTTCGCAAAGTTCAGATCTTAACCCTATTAAAAATCTCTGGCATATAATGAAATGTCGTCTTAAAAAAGTTAAACCTAAACTTCAAAACTTAACAGAACTCAAGCAACATGTTAAAAGGTATTGGAATGAGATAAGTCTAAAAGATTATTAGTGATTAATTAAAAGTATGCCACATCACATTACAGCTTGCATTGCAGTTGGAGAAGGATCAACAAAATATTGATTATTTAAGTAAAATTTTAAATATAGTCAACATATAAATATTTTATCATATAAAAAATTTTTTACTGGGTTTTAAAAAGTGTCCATAAACTTTTGGCAATCCACTGTACTAGCTTGCCTACAGTAACCACTAGACTAATATTGAAAAGAAATTTTAAAATAATATATCTTATCGAGAGGCTTTGAGCAACTATGATTATTATATATGTGGCGTAAATTATTTTGCTGTTGACTCAATTCCCAAAATCCTCAAAAATAATTGTGTCATGACTCAATTATTTATATGTTTTAATAGTGACTCAATTAATTGCGTCAAATAATTGTATCAATTGCGTCAAGGATCTAAAAATTTCAGCAACATGTATAATGATTACCTACTCAACATTGGATGAAAAAAAATTAAGATAGTCTAAAATTAATTTAAAAATGTACTTAGTGAAATTAAATTCACTTTGGATATAAGAATCAGTAACTACTAAAATACAATTAAAATACTAATTAAAAATTTTCTCCTGATCATGTCTGTTTTGTTAAAAAAATTTTTTTATGGTAATTTTAAGCAAGAAAAAATGGTTTACACTCTTTATTGCAAGTGAGCCCCAGCTCAAGAACTCAAGAACCTTTAAGACAATTGGTACAGTGGGATGGGATCTCTGGTCGAAGTCTATTTAAGTTTGGAAGTCTTGCTTATTCTTCAGTTGCATGAGGAAAGGCCCGTGGCAGTTCTCTTTTCTTCAGTTCTCTTGCACCCCACCTTACCCTTATTATATCATAAAAACCATTTATATTATCACTATTATACTTACCAAACCAAATACTTTCCAAAACACATTTATAAATAGAATTAGTGGGTCTACTGTTTGTTCTAAGTCAACCTACATACACAATATTTTCGTAGCAATATTTGCTGCGCCATTTTTATTTTCCAAAAAATTTTTATCCAAAAAACCAAAATCAGTTTACCCCTTCAGATGATCAATGCTCCTCAATCATCCAATCAGATTTCGCTTAAAGATCAAAACAAAACTCAAACAAGCTCAAACCAGTTTTGTACCACAATAACGATCACAATAACAATAACAACTAACATACTACCAACAACTATAACAACAAACAACATCACGTATACTCTATTATCTATGGTAACCGATGAGCTGGAGAGATGAGACAACGAGCCTGTCTGGGGGCTTCTGAGAGGAAATAGTACTTTTCTATCTATAGATTATAATTTACTTAATGTAGTTCTAGCTATAGTTACTTTCATTTTTTTTTTCAATTTTTTACATTTAAAAAATTAAAAGAATTCGCAAAATTTCCTGAGTAGATAGGTATAGCTGCTATTCAGGTACAGCTAGTATATAGTATTGTTTTGAATTTCTTTTTCAGTATTAACTAGATGTGTTCGCATAGGCAGGCTAGCATTTAACTTGTTACATATGTACGTAAGAGATGTTGTTTCTTTCATGATATATATCATGTTATATACAATATCAAATAAAAAAATGATACTTACCTATGAGGGGAAACTCAAAAAAAAAAAAAAAAAATTGTTATCTTTTAGGAATAACTCTTGAAGCATTTACTAGGAAGTGTAAAGCAATAAAATCTGTGATATCCGGATATATGAATTGTAAGGTAAAAGTGATAGGGGACCCTAGTGATGGTCAATACAAGCAAAAAAAAAAACAAAAACAAAAAAACCCTCTGTAGTCCATGCTTGAGTATGAATTCACCTTCTTGGTATAAGTTAATACTTGAGTTAGAAAAGTTGCAATAAGCTAGAATTAACTTACTTATGTAAAGATCTTTAATATAATGGCTATAAACATTCGTTTAATAAAAAGTCTCGCATTTAATGTCTATTTGCAAAAAAAAAATTGTTGTCTTTTATATAAATTATAATATTGTATTAAAAACTATTTGTTTTAAATTAGTATTTAAAAAGTTTATTAAGAATAAATAAAAGTAAATATATTTTTAGATTAATAAAAAAATTAGTAAAAAAATTTATTATTATATAAAATAAATATATATTTTATTATAATAGATTATAATTAATTTATTTATAAGTTAAAGATTGTTAATATAATAATAATAAATTAAAATTTAATAAATATATATATATATTGGTTGTTTTTTTTATAACTAAATATTAAAAAATTTTTAATTATTTGTTTTTATTAATAAAAATAATTATTTTTATTTATTATTAATTGTTTATTAAATTACAAATTTGATTGAAAATTTGTTAAATAAATATATAAATATAGTAAATAATATTTATTTAAAATAATAAAGTAAATATAATTATTAAAGTTTATTGTTATAAATATTAAAATAAAACAAATATATTTAATATTAAATATATTATTATTATTTATATGTTTATTAAAATAATTAATCATTAATAAGCAATGATTATTAATATATATTAAATATTTTTATTATGAACTTTTAATTTGATTGAAAAAAAAAAAATTTTTTTTTTAGTCTGCCTTATATGGTATACCATATTTCTATATTTTATTTTAAGTCAATGCATATTTTCTGATTTGTACAACCATACTTATAATAGATTTCCTTCGTGAGAAAGGTTAATCGTCACGTCCCTGGAATCGGAAAATTTAATTGACCATTTGTAAAATATGACATAATTTCGTCACCTGAGCTATACATTATTTCCGTTTTTCCTTTTCGATCACTTACTGTTTGAGAATCTGGCGTGACTCACAATGTTTGGGTAGTACGTGACGAGATGTGACAACTTCGACCCCAAAGAACAACAAAAAGGTAGTCATATTCGACTTTATCCGTGTAACAACAAAGAAAGCACTTTAATTGCCGTGTTACTGTTACACACATAACCTGGCAAATTTATTCATCCTTACCATACACATTGTATATATATATATTATGTGGAGTATGAATTCTTGTTCGGAGGTTAGAAAGTTCTGATACATTTAAAATTCACATATTTGCTAATTTCTTCTGTTTTTTCGGGCACTTATTTGGAGATTGCTGGTTCAAACTACTATACAGTCGATGTAATTTTAACTAAATTGGTTTTCAACTTAACATTAATTTCAACATGCCCGACGGTTCAAGTGACTTAGAAGCCATGCCAAAGTTAAATATCGTTCTTGGCATCACGATAGCGGTGTCCACTTCGTTTATTCAATCTCTCGGGCTTACTATACAACGTAAATCTCACGTTTTAAATGAAAACATTTATCCCGTAGAGTTAAGGCGATCAGCTTGTAGAAGGCCACTATGGCATTTGGGTTTTGATACTTATATAGTTTCCAACATAATCGGAAGTGTTTTCTCGATTGGATATCTTCCAATAATCATATTAGCACCTTTGGGAGCAGTGACTCTTATCTTCAATGCCTTATTCGCTAAACTACTTTTAGGTGACGTGTTTTCTAAGAGATCATTAATAGGTTAGTTTTATTTCGTTTCTTTTTGTTCAACATGTGTATTATTTACTTGTAGTTTTGATCGTTGTCATAGTATATTTGGTATATTCTTCATTGTTTATATCAACCTTTTCTCAAGCAGTGAAATTTACAATTTCTTATAGGAACGATTTTCATTATAATCGGTGCTATTATGATTGCACTTTTTGGTATGGTCGATGAACCAAAACATTCGCTTGAAGACTTGATCGAACTATATAAGCGTCCAGCGTTCATTGCATACTTTTCGGTCATAGAATTATTGGTCATTTTATTCCTCATCGCCAGCAAGTATGGGGAATATCTCTTAAATAAAATGTCTCGAAATGAGCGTGATCCGATCTTCGGATGGCCTTGGAAAAAACTACAGACAATTGTTGGTATAACGTATGGAGTAATTGGAGGAATGATATCTAGTCAGAGTTTATTATTCGCAAAGAGTGGTATTGAATTGTTAATTTTGACTATTTATGGCAATAATCAATTTGACCGTCCATTAAGTTGGATAATTGTAATAATATTGGTTGCTACAGCTTTACTTCAGGTATTTCTTTTATTTTATGTATCATGCTGAATGTTTTTGCTTTCTTGCTATTTTCAAAATATTAACATTATGAAAATTCAAAATTAGCTTTATTACCTTAACAAAGGGCTAAGAATGTGCGATACGGTCATATTAGTTCCGCTTTCTTTTTGCACTTACAACGCTTCAACTATATTTAATGGCCTTGTGTATTACAATCAATGGGACCGATTAAAATGGTATCAAATACTACTTGTCGTAGTTGGTATATGCATATTACTATGTGGGGTACTGGTATTATCGTGGCGAAGAAATACCGCTCCCGAAGAAGGTTTACTGGAAGGGGAAGATAGTTTGCTATTAGGACATGATATTGAAGGGTTAACAGAACTTTATGAAAGCGAAGAGACTTTTGGCAGATATGCCGAGAATAATACTCTCGATTTTTCGGTGACCAATAATTCTGTGGATATATATCAAAATGTTGGGAACTCTTCTGGAGAAATTATAAAATTTCAGGAGATGTTGCAGGAAGAGGACGGTGGTGATGATGCAGATGAAAAAACTTCACTTTTAAGTAAAAATCATAAAAATAGACGTAACAATAGGTCCGTATCTGTTGGTACAGTGCAAGACGAAAATTACGGTATACTCTAAGTTTTTTTTTCAGGTTTTTTGAGGCCCTCAGATAGAGGGTTTCTATTATTTATTAACAAATCTGAGTTGAACTCTAATTATCGGACTTATTTTATTACATTTAGTTTAATTCTTGAATTTTCAGAAGATCCGGATACTGTGTATCCACCTAGTAACTATATAGTTTTTTCTGAATGTTTACCTCGACCATCTAGATCTCATTTGCTTTAGGTTTCATTTTTTTTAATCTTGAACCTTGTACACACTATATCTAGCTAATAATACATAGAAGACATCGTCTGTACATATGTACAATAATTTTTCTTTGTAAATTTTTATTGTGGTTTCTTTTTCGCACGGTTAATGAGAAAAACCTCCTTCGGAATTCTATCGAGGCACTTAGGAAACAATATAAAATCATCACATTTCTATAATGTATCGTGATTAAGTGATGATCTATTTATACACTGTTTTTTAGTTCTCTTTAAACGATAATTTAGTTAAAAAGTTTGATCCAAAAAAATCGGAATTATCTTTACTTTTTTATAATTTAATAAATAATCACTTAACTTTATTTTATCATGTAACATCTTTAAATTTTTGAAAATCCGGTCTTAATATAATTTAAAAAATTTAAATTATTGATACAAGAAATCATTTTAAAATTTTCTTTTTAATAAATTTATTTTAAACTAGTTTAATATATTTTATTACTGTGATCTTTTAAAGAATGCTAACTGCGCTACATGCGCGGATTTTATTAATCATTATAGATTATTACTGTGATCTTTATACTGAGTCAATTTAATAAATTATTTTAATGTAATATAATTTTTTAATATTTATATTAATAAAAATAGTTAAATTTATTTATTTATTTTAATTTTTAATAAAAAATAAAAGAATTTTAAGAATTAAATAGGATTATTTATTATTTCAGAGCTAATATCAATTTTAAAATTTTATAACTAAAATTTGTTTAATAAAATAGATAGTATTTATTAAGATAAAGATAATTTTAATATGAAAATCATAAAAATATTAGCAATAACTACTTTATTTAAAATTAAAATTTAGTTCTTTAAATATATAATTTCTTTAATATTTTACAATATCTTATTGATATATTATTAGTTATATATAATTAATAAGATAAATAAAATGAAGTATTAAATCAAAACATTAATATTAATATTAATTAATTAAAAAAAATAATTATAAATATTAAACAAATAGATCTGTAGGTTTAAAGTATAATGACTAATATTTCACAAATCAAATTATAAAATATCAGTTTAATCTTAGTTAAAAGCAGTTAAATAGAATTAATATAATATTTGATACTATAACCTATTAAGTACTATTTTCTATAAGAAATTAATTTATATACTAATTCAAAAAGCATTAAAATTGTAATTTTTAAAAAAGATGTTATAATACAACAATTATCCAGTTAATATTATAATAATTATTAGAAGTTATAAAATATATAAGATTTTTACTTTAAGTAAGATAATTTAGTAATTATTTTTCTGTATTATCTAATGTTTCTTTTTACAAGTTACTAAAAATTTTCTATTTAAATTTAATAATAAATCAGTTCAATATTTATTTATTTTAAAAAACAATTAAAATAGCAATAAATACTGATAATTAAAATAATTTATAACAATAATTCTATAAGATAAATTTCTTAAATGTTTTTGAATAGTTCAAGAAATAATATACAGATGGTGGACAAAATATTGTGGACACAAAAAAATTTTTTTTAAAAAAATTAGACTTAATAAGATTAATTAAAATTTTTATAATATATTTATTACATGTTAAATAATAAAAAAAAAATTATAAATAAATAAATTTATTATTGTAAAAAAATTTTATTGATGTTTTTCTTTTTCCTGGATTTTTCATAATAACCGCTTTTTTATTTTTATATGATTACTAAAAAAGATCTAACTGATATACAAAAAGAAGCCATAATTTATAACTATAAAAATAAAGATTCCTATCATACTATTGCAGATTAAGTTGGTTGCAAAAAATCTGTAATAGTTTTAGTGGTTAACAAGTTTCTAAAGACTGAATCAGCTGTATCACGAGCGAAAAAAACTAGACGATCATTAATCGTTAACCATGATATTTTTAAAAAGCTTGCTATTGAAAATTGGCATTTATGTATTGTTAAATTGAATTTTTTTTATTATAATCAAACAAAAAAAAAAGTATCAGAAAAGACTATTCATTGTGCTCTTCATAAGAAGCAGCTAAAAGTTGCATTGTCTGTAAAAAACTATACATTTTAAGCAATAATCTTACGAAATGTCTTGCCTGGTACCGTGACCACAAAAGATGAATTGCAAAAGATTTTAAAAAAATATTATGGAGTGACGAATTCATGTTTATCCAATTTCAGCAAGCATGAAATTGTCGAGTCTGATGTGAGCCAGAAAAAGAATGGAATTTTGATTGTTTGGTTACCACCGTCAAATATAGCCCAAGTCAAATATATTGGGATTGTTTTTCCTAGTTTAAGATTAGCTCTCTTGTTCCTTTATATAAATCAGTAAATGGTATGTATAAAAATAGATAAAAGGAGGTGGGACAGGATAAATAAGGAATAGAAAAGAAAGGGTGGAGAGATAAACAGGACAAATGAGATGAATGAGATAAACAAGATGAATGAAATAACAGGTCAAATGGGAAAGAAAAAAAAAACAGAAAATAGTATATATATAGGATATAGGATGGTAAATATAATGAAAAGGAAAAAAAAAAAAGAAACAGGAAATGAAAACAAAAATGAAGATGAAAACGAAAACAGAAAAGCGAATAATAAAATCGAAAAAAAATTTTTTCTTTTACAGTGGCATCCTATGTCAACACACTTAAAGAACATCTCTTACTGGAAATTGATACTATCCCTAACTGGTCTCACAGCAGCAGTTCCATTTTTCAGTACAACAATGCAACTCCACACACTGCAAAGATTACCACAGTGTTTCTTAACTCTAATAAAATTCGGGTTATAGACTGGCCATCTCAAAGTCCAGACCTTAACCCAATTAAGAACCTATGGCATATTATTAAACAACAGGTTTTTAAAGCTAAACTAGCAAGTTTTTCTGATTTGGATTAGATTGTTCAAAAATATTGGAATGACATATCTCCACTGATATGTCAGTGGTTGATCACAAGTATGCCACGACAAATTGCGACTTATATTGTGGCTGAAGGAGGATTAACAAAATATTGATATTAAATAAATATATTGTTTTAATTATATATTTAAAATTTTATTATAAAAAAAAAAATTATTAAGTACAATTTTTTTAAAAAAATTTTTTTTAAGTGTTCACAATATTTTGTCCACTATCTGTAAATTAAATAATATATCTATTTATAATTAATTAAATTTAAAGGTTTTCTTATAGAGTTTTATTTGTCAAATAAATATTATCTTCAGTTTTTTTATTCAATTTTTTCTTAATATATTCTTGATTAGAATATTGTAACATATTAATTTTAATATAAAATTTTTAGAAATCAAGTCAATAGTAACAAATCAATATAAAATAAAATCTAATATAGTTTAATAATATATATAACAGCTTATAAATAATAACTTCTTATAATTATATATAAGATATATATATAATTTAAGTAATTAGTTAAGTTAAAAAAAAATCAATTATTAGCAATAGTTAATAGACTGTTCATGTATAGATAGTTGTAGTCCTAATTGATTAACAATAAAATCCATGTGTGTATTGCAACTTAGCCCTTAAAAAAAAAAAAAAAATTAATTAATTAATTATTAAATTAATCTTTATATATAAATTTAATAAATATAAAGTTATGACCTGTGGGTCCATAGTGTAGTAGTTAACACTCTACAGGTCAGATCACAAGATACCAGTTCAACTTCAGGTGAAGGTGGTTGAACCGAATTAAAAATGGTATCTGGGGCTATAACCTGTTAAGCCCTGTTTCCCATAAGAAGTCATTCGCACACTGATCCAGTAGGACATTGGGATTGTGATCTCCAGAAAAGGTGTCGAGGTGTGACGATCATCCGGATGGTGCTACGATGATCGCCAGAAGCATGCCAATGGTATTTGAGCAATATTATAAGCCAAGAGGCATGTGTTAAACTTCTTTAATCAAGACTTTCCTTATGTTTGAGTGTATAGACTGGGCTGTACCCCATCCTAACCAAACCCTGATCTGCTTTTTTCAATGGTGGTTAGAACCCTAGCCAAGATATTCCAATCCGATGCAGAGCCTAATTGGTTTGAAAAATAACCAGCCGCAGGTGGTAAGAAGAGTTACAGTTCCACAAAGAAGCCTCAGGCTGGTGGAAATATGATCTAAGGCCTGATGATAAAATGAGAAGACACTTGGATTAACCCCCTTAATTAAGTTATCTCTAAACAAAGCTGAACCAATAGGTTAGGTAGTTTAAACTAGTGGTAGGATTTCTACACCCTATAGGTTCCCATCTAGTGTCACAAAGGAAATCACTCAAGGTAATAGATTTCTGGGTGCTGGATGTAAGGTAGTATATAGGGGATAATCTATATGAAGTATATAATGTACTGACTTATATGAGTCCTAACACTACATATATAATTGGTATAAGGCACTTATCAATAAAAACACTGCAGATCCACATTTACATCTTAAAATATATATATATATATATATAAAGTTATTATATTATTCAATGGACAGGAGGCTTCTCTACTATCAAGAATCAACTAAATGACAATCATCTATATAAAAAATTCATACAATCGCTTAAAAAAAGACAGCTTATGTATATAGACCAGCTAATTGATACTGAGTTTGGAATCCTATTAAATTGGAATCTCATCAAGCTAATACTACTAGGCTTAAACAAAGAACACATCTTATAATGGTATAGTAGACTCAAAGAAAGAATCACATATAGCAAAAGCTTCAAACTAAATAATAATCGGATAACTAGGCCATGGAAAGAAAGCAGTACAAGCTGGTTTAGCAAGGTTTCTTCAGACAGAAAAATTAAGGAGTGGTGCGTATTCAAAGATAAGCAAAATAAAATTCAATAGGAAAAAATACAAACAAAAAATAATTCAGTAAACAAAACCCTTACACTTTTTCATTACAACTGTATGGCATTTGGACCAGAACAAACTCTCTTCAAGACTAGTTATGAATTTACTAGCAACCCAAATGATTTCCAAATAGACTCAGCACCAGAAGGCCTAAACAAAGATAGAGTGGAGAAAAAAAGGGTTTTAGACTGTGATCTTCTAAACAGAACACACAGTAATAACAGAACTCCAGAAATAAGAATTCCATGCAATTCCTATGTACTTGAAAAACAAGTGATAGCAGCATTCAAAATGCCATTGGATCATACAGAGAAAGCTAAATTTCAAGAAGTCACAATACTGAACTGGGATATAGATCTAATCAAGAAAACAGTCAAGTCAAAAAATTATAAAGAGAACCTTACAGGATTTCTGCTTAATAACAAGTACTTAACATATCTAAATACTGCACAAACAATCTGCCAATATGAATTTTATATAGACAAGTCTCTGCTAAACAGAGGAATAAGCAAAGAAGAGACCAAAATGAATGCTGCATGGATCCAAATCCAAGAGTCCACTTCTAACAATAGATTTCAATATGGAGTTTAAGACTGGCCATTATCATGCAAAGTAGAGGCCACTGCCATCCTGATAGCAATTCTTATAGTACCAAGAGGAAAGAAAGTCATCATTTATATCAACAATCAAAACTGTATCAACATCTTCACTATGATCTTCAAGATCAACCCCAAACTGATTCACAAAAGATGGCTGAAAATCAATAACTAGTTAATTTGGCAAGATATTATAGAAATCACGAGGAAAAAAGATCTCAAGCTTAAGCTCAATAAGGTTAAAGCATATTCTGGCAACAAGTATAATGAACAAGCAGATTAACTTGCTAAACAAGCAATTCAACTACTGGCAATTGCATGGCACCCATCGAATGGCAAACACATTCAAACTATCACTATCTGGCACAATAAGGTAGTAGATACAGCCCCAAGAAACTTTATTAAAGAAGTTAACAAAACAGTAAATGTGAAGGCCTGGGCAGAAACCAGAAAAATACAACAGCTTTTAGAACAACAGATTGATCAACAAAGAAACTACAACTGGAAGCAATTTTGAAGCAATCTCAAACTTAATAGACTGATTATGTCCTTCAAAGAATACAAGAAGAAAAGCTTTTGAATCAAATTGCTGCATAATAAACTGCTGATATTAGACAAACTTGAAATAAGAAAACCCTGGCTTTACAGCATATACAATAGTTGCAGAGTCTATAGTATGAAACCTGAAACAAAAGAACACCTATTAATATGCTCAGAACTGGAAAAATGTACCAGCGAAGCATGGTCAAAAGTTATGCAAAGGCTTATAAGAAATTTCAAAAAAGCTTGCAAAAACTCAATATATATATCAAAGACAATCAATTTAGACACAGTTACAACATATCTAACATAAAAGGTATTTCAGAAAAAAATGAAAGGCTACACTTCGCAATTGAACTAATATTGAAGAACCACATTACAGAACTTTGCAAACAAATAAATATTAAGATTACTCAATCCAAAGTCTGGTAACTGTTGTGCAAAACTGCTACTAACTTCCTTTAGCAATTTAAAAAATTGATGTGGAGACACAGATGTAACATCACAATAGCAGCTAATCAGATTATAGGCTTGAATTTAAAGATTAAGAAAGGCCTAGCACCTTTGCCACCAATGAAATCTAGTTCAGATATGGACCTTAGCTCCAAAGACCACACCTCCAGGCCCACAGAAATTAACAGTGCCATCAGTACCTAGTCTTCAAATAATCAAAACAACAAAAGAAAGAGAAGAAGAGAGAAGATAAGGTATAAAATAGAAAATTATATAAACAAATTAGACAAGATTAAGAAACTAATACAGGAGTTTATAAAAAGTGGAAAAAAATGGTTAATATTTAAATAAAAACTCAATCTGGGTTTATGGCACATGATCTGCAGGTTTTGACTCCATTAAACAAATGAGATCTTAATTATAATTAATGGATGAGCAATATATCATTACCATAAATTGTATCTAGAGACTTTTTGTTACAGACGAGTAAGCTGGATCGAGAAAATTTATACATACAATTTATATTTGTAATGGTTTACTTTGATTTAATAAATAAATGATACCAATTTGATTAAGGAAAAAAAAATAAAAAAATAAAAAATAAAGTTATTATCTTATATACAAATAAAATTTTCTTAAATTATATAAACAATTGATTTTTATTATATATATATATATATATATATTAAAGTAGGTAAACATTGTCATTTTATTATAATTGTAAAATTGAAAAAATTTATACATAAAAAAAATAACAACATCTCTTACATGACTAGATAATTAGTGAGTTTAATGCTAGTTTGCTTATAATAAACTATCTAAATTGCAAAGAAAAAGAAATATTAAAATCAATATATTGTCAAAGATAGTGCTAAGTAGCTATAAATACCTATTCAGATTTATACGTAAAAAGACTATAAGAAATAAAAAAAAAATAAAATACTAAGCAAAAAAATAAATACAAAAAAACTAATTGTAAAGTTAAAGATGCTCCAAATAAATATGCCATGTTGGTAATTCCATTTAATTGAAGTATAGTATATATTTATTTATCACAAATAGCTAGGCTACTGTTCAAAGTATACAGTAGTATTGATAATATATTTTTTTAATAGTCAATTTGTTGTGATGATTGTGTTGTTATTTTGTTGATATAGTTAGTAATTGGTTTGTTTGTTAATAATATAATTGGTTTGTTTGTTGGTAATATAATTTTGTTTTAATAGTTATTACCAAAAAAGGTTTTGTTTATATTGATCATTGTGTGATATTGTGGTAGTACAGTTTTATTTGAATAATTGGTAGTGTTTGATTGGTTGGTTTTGAGTTGTTAATCAATTAACAGAAGTAAACTGATTGCAATTTTTTTGTAAAAATTTTTTTAAAAAAAGATTTTGTAATTTTTAAAGTATAGCAAATTATGCTAGGTGATAGTAAAAAGTAAACAATAAATATATTGCTGGTTTTTCAAGTCAACAATATAAACATTTTTAATATGTAGTTTGGTTTTTTTATTTGCAAAGAAGATCTTCAAGAAAAGAATATAGTTATTTAATAAGAAATATATATTTGTAAGAAGTAAAAATAGGAAGAATCCCAAGAAAGATTTATAAAAAAGTAACTGTCATGGGCCTTTCCTCATGCAATCCAAAGAAAAAGCAAGGGCACAAACTTGCTTTTCTTTGGTCAGAGGTTTTATTCCAATGCATCAATATACTTTTTTAATTTTCTTAAGGTTCTTATAATAAAAGTAAAAGATATATAAAGGAATTTGAAAAGTTAAAAGATGAAAAAAATATTTGTTTTTTTAATTTTGAAAGATGATTACCAAAAAGGAAATTTTTAAGAAGAAATTTGTATATAGAAAAGAGTTTTGTATAATATTTAATATATATATATATATATATTTAAATACCAGAACAACTATTGATAACTTTATTATTTATAAAAAATTGCCATGGGCAATATTACAAATCTGGAAACTAATATATATCTCTTTTTTCTAAGAAGAATCTAATATAAGACACAACAAAAGTGGTTCTGACTGTTCAAGTATTATTTCTATAAACCTATCCAAGCACTAGTAAAAGAAATATTAAAACCTAGACTTAATACTCAGACAGGTACCTAGTATAAACTAAAAAGAATTAGAAGTATCCAAACACATAAAGGCACTGCAGCCAAGTATATAAATTGACCTTCAAGTCATAAATGGGATTTGGCATGCTTGCTTTTCAAAGTTGACTTGATATATAGCAGGTGAAGAAGTAAAGAAGAAGAGAATTGGTTTTTTTATACATGAAGGTGCTGCAGCTACTTTTTACAGGCTGGCTTTCAAGTCATGTAAAGAGGTTGGCATATCCATTTTCCAAGTATGGCAGAAGTGTCCAATGAATAGAGTTGAATTGGAATTTTTTAAAGACATTGTTACTTAACTATGCATATGGATCTATATTGTTGAGAGTGATCAAGGAACATCTGTTGTCAATACCAGTTCTATTTATAAAGGTAACTAAAATTCCTGGTTATCACATATCATCTTACTAAATATTCTAGACACCAGTGTATTACTTGTAGAAATCTACACTGACATTGGTTGCCATATAATTGGATACAGTGGGATGCAACTTCCTGGAAGTTCAGATAACAATAGTTGTATAGTGGCTTTTTAAATATATCTAGTCTAACCATCAACAAGTAAACAATGCCAGATATATGGCAGGTGAAGAAGTAGAGGAGGAGAGAGTTGATTTTTTTATACATGAAGGTGCTGCAGCCACTTTTTATAGGTTGGCCTTCAAGTCATGTAAAGAGTTTGACATATTCATTTTTCAAGTATAGCAGAAGTGTCCAATGGATAGAGTTGAATTGGAATTTCTTAAAGATATTGTTACCTAACCATGCATATGGATCTATATTGTTAAGAGTAATCAAGAAACATCTGTTGTTGATATCAGTTCTATTTGTAAAGGTAGCTAAAATTCCTGGTTATCACGTGTCATCTTACTAGATATTCTAGACACCAGTATGTCACTTGTAGAAATCTATATAGATATTGGTTGCCATATAACTGGATACAGTGGGACGCAACTTCTTAGAAGTTCAGATGACAATAGTTGTATAGTGACTTTTTAAATATATCTAGTCTAACTATCAACAAGTAAACAATACCAGATATGGTAGTGATGGCCATGCTGATTTTTTGAAGAGATAAACTATACATGTTGCTGAAATTCATAGATCCTTGATATAATTGACACAATTAATAGATGCAATTAATTAAGTTATTATTAAAACATATAAATAGTTGAGTCATAATGCAATTATTTTTGAGAATTTTGGGAATTGAGTCAACAGCAAATAATTTATATTACATGTATAGAGTAAACCATCCATTCTTTTTCTAAAAAATCATAGAAGCAAGAAACTTCTTAAGACCCACAACATAAAAGAAGTTACTACTTCTTAATATAATTTTTGAGAGAAGGAAGTCAATTGGTCAGAGAAGTGATGAAATGAAGAGTGACAGTTTTAAAAGAAAGAGAGACCTAAAAAGGAAAAACTTTAGAGGGAAGGAAAAAAACCCAACTTTAGCAGAGAGAAAGGAAAAGAGAAAAGGAAGGGGATATATATAAAAGAAAAATTTATAGAAGAAAAGAAAAAAAAAAAAAAGAGAAGAGAAAGTAATAGAAAGAGAAAATAGTATTAGGGGAAAGGAAAAAAGCGAAGAAAAAAAACAACTTAAAAATTTCCTAAAAAGGAAATTTTCAAGCATGGGAAGGGGAGTGGGAAAGAGTTTTTTTTTTTTTTTGTATAATATTTAATATTATAACTTAATAATTATTATTTCTTATATAAAGTTGGTTTATACAGTATATTAATTCAATAATATTAAAATATAATCTCTTTATAAAAGATATAATTATATAATAATTATTTATTTAATACTATAATGATTATTAAACAAATAAGAATTTTTATATTTGAACATACAAACCAAACTGTATTTTATCTTAACTAATCTTTAATAATTTCTATAATAATAACATATTTGAATATACAGATTAAGTTATATTTTATATTAATAAATTTGCTTGATATCTTTCAATAGTAATTGAAGTTTTAACTTAAAATATTTTAACTTGATATAAATCTTAAATAGTTATATCAGCTATATATAATAAGAAAAATTATAGTTTTGTCTACTAGGAGATTAAGGGTTATTCCTTAAGGAGTCATGCCCCATTTGGCTATATGGTCCCTAGATTTGGTAGTGTCCAACCGGCGGCAAACCGGAGCATTCGCTAGGGAGTACATACCTACATCAAT
>CAJVPV010000893.1:0-18314 GCA_910591835.1 Acaulospora morrowiae
AATATTTGTGAGTTTATAAAAATAAATAAAAAAGTTTTTATATTAGAAACTTTAACTTCGTTATAATACCCCTGCCTCCCTTATGTATAAAGTTTTATAAGTTTATATTGACTATGTTTATTCCCAACTTATTTTGCTAACTAATTTAAATAATAATAATAACAATGAGTAAGAAAATGTTTTATATTTACTGTTAGTAATATTAAATTACCAAGTAACTAACAATTTATTAATTTAATAATAATAGAAGATAAATCTAAGTCAATTAGTATACTACTTTAATAATTTTCCTAATTAATATTGATTTAATATAAAAGAATATAAGTTTAAGGTTTATAAGTTTGCATTATTGATATTTCATTTATAAATAACTCCAATTATTAATTGATGACATAATAGCTAGTAAGTTTAAATTTATACTTATTAGTCCTTTATTCCTAAAACTAATAATTGTGCTCATTAATATTCCATTCCTAAATAACTAATAATTTTCATAACATATTAATATATAAGTTTAAAGTTTGTATTCATTAATATTCTATTTATAAATAACTAAATAAACCTATATAATAATAATAGGGAATAAGTTTAAATTTTAAGTGTGTATTTATTAATATTCCATTCTAAAATAACTAAATAGCTATTAATTTTAATAATATAATAGACTGTGAATTAAATTTTAAAATTCATATTCTTTAATATTCTATTTCTAAAATACTCATAACTATTAATTTTAATAATATATTAGCAAGTATGTTTAAGTTTTTACTCATTTATATTCTATTTTTAATAACAAATAACTTTATTTAATGATATAATAGACAGTAAGTTCAAGTTTATGTTTATACTCATTAATAATTATTTCTAAATAACCAATAAATCTAATAATAATACAATAGGAAATAAGTTTGAGTTTTAAATTTGTATACATTAATAATTCATTTATAAATAACTAAATAATTTATTTTAATGACACTAAGAAATAAGTTCAAGTTTGTGCTCATTAATATTTTATTCCTAATTAATTAAATAACTTTACTTAATGACAATAGAATGTAGGTTTAAGTTTAAATTTGTACTCATTAATATTCTATTCTTAAATAAATAAATAATTATATTTGATAACACAATAGACAATAAGTTCAAGTTTAAATTTGTGCACATTAATATTTTATTTCTAAATAATTAAATGGCAAATCATTTAATAATATAATAGACTAAGTCTAAATTTTAAAATTTATATTTTTTTAATATTCTATTCTTAAAATATTTATGACTATTAATTTTAATAATATATTAATGAGTAAGTTCAAGTTTGTGCTTATTAAATAGCTTTATTTGATAATATAATAGGTAATAAGTTCAAGATTGTGCTTATTAATATTCTATTTCTAATTAACTAAATAACTTTATTTAATGACACAATAGGATATAGATTTTAGTTTAAGTTCATTCTTATTAATATTCTATTTATAAATAACTAAATAGTTTTATTTAATGACACAATAGAATATAAGTTTAAATTTGTTCTTATTAATATTCCATTTCTAAATAACAAAATAACTATATTTGATAACAAAATAGGCAGTAAGTTCAAGTTTGTGCTCATTAATATTTTATTTCTAAATAACTAAATAGTAAATAATTTTGATAACATAATAGACTGTAAGTATAAAATTTTAAAATTTATATATTTTAATATTCCATTTCTAGATAATTCCTAACTATTAATTTCAATAATATATTAGTAAGTAAGTTTAAGTTTATGCTTATTAAAATTATATTTCTAAATAACTAAATAACTTTATTTAATGACACAATAAGAGATAGGTTTAGGTGTAAGTTTGTGCTTATTAATATTCTATTTTTAGATAATTAAATAATTCTATTTGATGATATAATAAGCAGTAAGTTCAAGTTTAAGTTCACACTCATTAATATTTCACTTCTAAATAACTAAATAGCAAATAATTTTAATAACATAATAGACTGTAAGTCAAATTTTAAAATTTATATTCTTTAATATTCTATTTCTAAATAATTCATAACTATTAATTTTAATAATATATTAGCAAGTAAGTTTAAGTTTATACTCATTAATATTTTCCATTTTTAAATAACTAAATAATCTTATTTTATAATATAATAGGAGATAAGTTCAAGTTCAAGGTCATTAATATTCTATTCTTAAATAACTAAATAACTTTAAATAGGCAATAAGTTCAAGTTTATACAAATAAATATTTTATTTCTAAATAACTAAATAACTCTATTTGATAATAAAACAAGTAATAAGTTCAAGTTTATGCTTATTAATATTTTATTTCTAATTAACTAAATAGTCCTATTTAATGACAATAGGCTATAAGTTCAAGTTTAAGTTTGTACTTATTAATATTCTATTTCTAAATAATTTTTTTTAATGCTAAGTGAGGCCTTCCTCATGCTTTATTGATAAAAGTTATTAATATGAAACATTTATATAAAATCAAAAAAAAATGAAGTATATAACTATATATATTGGCCTGCCATCATAAACAGATATATTATTTGAAAAACCTTGAGGCAAGAAAAACATGAGGAACTATCTGTTAAAAAATAAAAATAAAAAAACATTTCGGACAAGATCGCCATTTTATATTTAATATAATAAAGAGTATTGATAATATATGAATATTGTAACTACTATTAGATGTGATTCCTGAACATGTATATATGAGTTCAGTCAGATGTTAGCATCATGCAAGCCACATGTAACTTTCGAGTTTGTGTTTGAATGTGTAAGTTTAAATGGTTATTATCTGATGATTGATTATATTTTATATTGATAAGTTGGTTACTATCCATTTTAATGTTTTGTTGTATTGTTTTATTGTTGTTAATTGTTGGAGCCATACTGGAACCCGCACAGAATACTGGTTATGCACTCTTCCAATCCAGTAGATTGTTGTATTGTTTTGATGTAAGTGGATGATACGAAATGTGATTGGTGTTTTGTGTGTCGTAGATTTTTTGATAAGGGCAAACTTATTTCAGTTTTTTGAATGTATGATATTGGTGAGAACTAATGACTAACCAAAGAATATGAAGAATCTTTTACTAGTCATTATCAGTAGAAAACAAAAACTCTGAAAAAATAAAATACTGTTTCTTGTATATATTTATATTTAAGTATTGTTTGATTTTATTTTAAAGATTGTGGTTATTTGGTGTAAGAGAAGGTCTAAATATGAAAAATCTTTTTATTTATCTTCTGATGACCAAGCTATTTGACCAATACTTTTTACAAAATACTTAACCTTCTTAAGTAGAGCCATTGCTATTCTTTCCTAAGGTCCATTGCTAAAACCTATATTACTCAATAGCAGTTTTTAGAATTGATTATATTTCCCTCTCAAAAAAATATAATCTGCTATTCAAAGTTCTTTGGAAGAAAGAAGATTTCCTAAAAAGGCAATTTTCACAAAAGGAGTTGAAAGAATTTTTTTTTTCTATTCCTAAATAATTAAATAGCAAATAATTTCAATAATATAATAAATTGTAAGTCTAATTTTCGAAATTCATATTCTTTAATATTTCATTTTTAAAATATTCAAAATTATTAATTTTAATAATATATTAATAAGTAAGTTTAAGTTCATGCTCATTAATATTCCATTTCTAAATAATTAAATATTTTTAATTAATAATACAATAGGCAGTAAGTTCAAGTTTGTATTTATTAATATTCTATTCTTAAATAACTAAATAACTTTATTTAATTACACAATAGGATATAGGTTTAGTTTATGCTTATAAATATTTCATTCCTAAATCACTAAATAATTTTATTTGATGATACAATAGGCAGTAAGTTCAAGTTTAAGTTTATATTTATTAATATTCATTCTGAAATAACTAAATAGTAAATAATTTTAATAATATAATAGATTATAAGTCTGATTTTAAAATTCATATTCTTTAATATTCTATTTTCAAAATATTTATAACTATTAATTTTAATAATATATTAATAAGTAAGTTTAAGTTTGTACTCATTAATATTTCATTGCTAAATAATTAAATAACTCTATTTGATAACATGATTAATGATGCTAAATGGTTTAACTTGATCAGTTTTTAGTTCAGTTATATTGGCTTTATAATAAAGCTAAGCTAATCATTAATTAAAACTAAAACTGAGTCAAAACTGATTATAAATAATTGAAGTTATTAAAAAACTGTTTATAAATTTAAAAAATATTTTTAAAAAAAAATTATAAAAAATTAAAACTTTATTAATTAATATTTTCAATAAACCAATTTCAAAGATATAAAATAGCATGTACAGATTTTCTAATAAGTCTATTATGTTTTTTAGATATTATATTACTTGCTAAACTAAATAATTTTCATATAAAACAGAACTTGCTTGCATACATAAAAAATTTTTTTATTAATTTTGCTAATTTTTGGATATTCTTATACATAAGCTTGCTATTATTAAAGAGATAATGTATCTTCAGAAGATGATATACAATTTCAATAATTTTGCATCTTATCTCATTTAATTGAATTAAAATTGATTGGTTGAAGTCTTTGCGAAAAATTAATATATGTCAAGTTATGAAATATTAGATATTAAAATTGCTGATTTTAAAAAACTCTTTCCCACTCCCCCTTCTTGCGCTTGAAAATTTTTTTTTTAGGAAACTTTTTGAGTTGTTTACTTTTTTTCGCCTTTCCCCTTCCCCTTCCTTCTCTTGGCCACAAGCCTTCTATCTCCCATCTCCTTTCTTCTTCCCTACTCTTCTTACATACTTTTTTTAGTCTCTCTTCCCCTCCCCTTTCCTTTTTTTCCCTTTTCCTGCCAAAGTTAGGTTTTTCCTTCTCCTTGAAATTTTTCTTCTCTAGGCCTCTCTCTCCTTAGAAATACCATAGTTCATTTCACACTCCTCTGGCCAGCCAACTCCATTTTCTCAGAAACCATATAAGAAGTGGCAAACCTTCTCCAAGAAGTGGGCTTCGACAAGTTTTTCTCTTCTATGATTTTTCAAAAAAAGGATGGACGGTTTACCCTCCAAAAGATCGGCATAACCATCATTACCAAATTTGGTGTTGTTTACTTGTTGACGGCTAGACTAGATACGTCTAAAAAACCGGTATACACTATTATTGACTGAATCTCTAGGTGCTGCGCCTTATGAGAATCTATTAGGACAATACATGAAGACCAGGGATTCTAGTTACCCCAAAAATGAGCTGGTGATGATGTTCGCTCACTCCTCGACAATGTAGGTCTCATGTGCAAGGTTAGATAACAATGTCTATATGAAAATCCAATCCGACTCTATCCATTGAATACTTTCGCCACATTTGGACAATGGATATGCCAAATCCTTTCTGTGACTTGAAGGCCAACCTGTATAAAGTGGCTGCAGCACTTTCATGCATTAAGGTAACACCATCCATATTTCTTCCTCCACTGACTCCGCCTGCCATACATCAAGCCAACTTTGGAAAGCAAGCGTGCCAAATCCCAACCATGACTTGAAGGCAAACCTGTATATCTGGCTGCAGTGCCTTCATGTGTTTGGGTACTCTCTTATCTCTCAGCCTCCCGCTGGGCACTGCCCAAGAATTAAAATAGGTTTTGAAATGAGTTTACTATTTAGTATTGGATAGTTAATAGGTACTTAGACAAAGGGCCAATTTTTGAGCCTCGCATTAAGCTCTTCTTATGAAAGAGAGATGTAGTTTAGTCTAGCAATTTATAATACTGTTGTAATGGCAAGTCACTTATAATAAAAAGCCAGAGACTAATGGTTGTCTTTGTTTCTCAAAAAAAAAAAAATTGCTGATTTTGAAAGTAAACTATAGAGGGGAAACAAAAGTTTCTGAATGGTTTTTTAAACTCTAATTTATTCATATTTCTATTGTATAATAAATAAAGCTATATTTAATATATAAATTAACTATACAGTAGATTAATATATAATTACTAATAAATATAAAGTTACATATAAGATTATGTGCAAAATATATTAAAGTATATTTTATATGATTAGCCTTTATAAATTAAGTTACAATACAATCACTAAAGTTCTTCAAAAAATTTTTTTTCTATTTTTATGTTATATATATATGTACTATATATATTGTATATGTAAATTATAATAAAAACAGATTTGTATTGTCTAAATGCAATTAGCTATTTATAAATAAATTTTTATTATAGTTGTTCATAAAAACAATTATTCATTTATTTTTCTGAAACATAATGAAATGTAAGAAAAAATTAACTGCAATTTAATATGAAGCTATACTTTACAATTATCAATGTGGAGATTCATATTGTATTATTGCCAAAAATGTCAATTGTGATTTATCTACAGTTTGTGATACTTTAAAGCAGTATGCTAAAACAGGATCAATAAAATCCAAGACATATACTGGCAAACCGTGTTTGTTTGAAACCCCTCAACTTAAACAACTTAAATGAATGGTAATAAAGAATTGATGATTTTGCAAACTGGAATCCAAATGTTTTGGAAAAAAAAAACAGGTCAGCTTGTTTTTATATATACCTTGAGGCATTCACTTTACTCACTTGAATTGAAAAATTGTGTGGCACAATGAAATCCATTTCTTATACCAACCAATAAAGAGACACAATTAGTATAATGTTTAAATCATACAAACTGAATAAAGAAAAATTGGATAAAAGTATTGTGAAGTGATAAATTGACCTTTATTTAATTTTAACAAAGTTATTGCAGCAGAATATAGTATGATTCAAAATATGAATGGTCTCTTTTATGTATTCAGCCATAATAAAATACAATCCCAACTGTATGTATTGGGATTATTTCTCACAACAAAAATTAAAACCACTTGTACTATTGTCTGAATGGCAACTGGTGTTTCTCATATAAAGGTTTTATGCAAATATGTTGTATCAACTATGAAGTATATATTTTCTAAGGGTAAGGGTAATGGTTCTAAGGATAACAGTTCTAAAGGTAATGGTTCTAAAGGTAATGGCTGGTTTTAAGAAGACAATGCTTGTCCTCATTATACATGTGATATAAATATTTTGCTGTTGACTTAATTGCCAAAATCCTTAAAAATAATTGTATCTGACTCAATTATTTTATATGTTTTAATAGTGACTCAATTAATTGTGTAAAATAATTACATCAAATTATATCAAGAATCTACCAATTTCTACCACATGTATAGTCCTTATATATTAAAGGTTGCAACTGAATTTTGTATAGAAAAAGGTTTGCGTAAGTTGCCTTGGCCTGCCTAAAGCCCCGATCTCAATTCAATTGAAAACTTGTAGGCTTTGATTAAGCAGGATATTCGTAAACAAAAAAAATAATCATTCAGTTTTACTGAACTTGATAAGTATGTTAAAAAAGTATGGAAAATGATTTTTCAAAGTATGATTAAAAATTTAATTGATAATATGTCAAGACATATTCAAGCAGTAATTGTAGCAAAAGATAAAATTACCAAGTATTAGTTTTAATAAAAAAATTTGTAATGAATCTTTTTCTTTATATAGTGTTGATTTTAGATCATATTTCAATATGATACAAAGTAATATAATTTAATAATTTACTCATTTTATATCAATTAATATATAATTTACTCACTTTATATCAATTAATATATAATTATATAATTATATTCCTCTGATATAGTTATTCTGCATATGAATATTATTTAGTATATATTTAATTACAGAAATACGAGTAAACCAGAATTTAAAAAACCGTTTGGAAACTTTTATCCTTTTTCTGTATATATTAAATTCAATAAATTTAATACTTTACTTCTTGCTCAAAACAATAATAATTTTTATAATATGAATCAAACAATTCTTTAATTATTATTTAAAATATTTATTATATTTTATTAATTTATTCTTAATAGATTTAAGAATACTTTTGCAAAATAATTTGAATTATATGGCTAATTCAAATCATTTTTTTATTTTATAAGAATTATTTGTACTTGTCCAATTGTTAAAAAATTTTATTCAGACAATTCTACTAGTGTATTATTAAATTGATTGAGTAAGTTAATTAAATCTATAATTTTTGTCTATTGTTTACTTATGATCGATCATAAACTTTGTAATTATTATTTCAAATAATAATTCTTCTAAATGATTATATATTTCTAGAAATCAATTAAGTATATTAAATATGTTATTCCATTTTGTTTTGCTATTTAATATAGGTCTAATAAAGGGTTTTTTTTGTTTCATTAAATTTTCAAGTTTTTCTAAATTTTTAATAGATTTTTTTACTATTTTAATAAAATTTAATTAATTTACTTCTTTTGTCAATTCTGTATTTATATGTATTATTGTCCGAAGCATAGCAGAGGACTTCCAATTCTATGCGAAACCAGGCAATGTTTGTCTGTCACGCCGTGTAAATAGCCAATAAAATTGTTAATTTCAAAACCGCGTTAAAACGCGTTAAAAATTATACTTTTTTAAATGTCCGAAGTGTAACATAGGACTTGCCACATAAATTTCCGTTATGTATATTTTAAACTACCTTAATTATTTAATTTTTTAGTTTATCAGGAGTCAGATCAAAAAATGAGCTGGCAAAAATTAGAATTACAAGTTTTTACTTTGCAGTGTTATTTTATCGTTTAATAAATGATATCATACAATAGTTTAATAAACTTTTGGCTCTTAAAAGCGTTGTTAATAAACGAAGTGTTATTCTCTAAATTGTATCTTTAATAACAAGACAATAAATAAAAAAATAATGTCATATCAATCAACACTTCGGAAACAAAAATCCAGAGAAAATGAATCCATTAAACATCGTGAGATACGTCGTGCGAAAGATCGAGAAAATAAACATATAAAAACAGCATTAGAAACTCCAGAACAGCATGAGAAGCGGCTGAGTAAAGAACGTAAACGAATGTATAATAAAAGAATGATGCATGCTTTAGAAGATGCTAATAAACGTATCAATCGACAAAATGAAAGCCATGATCAATATTTTACCAACCAGCAACTTTCTGAATCTGATCGGAAGCTTTTATTTGATTTTTGCTCAGAAATGAATAAGCTAAAACATAATTCTTATTCTATATGCAATGAAAGGTTTCCTTCTATAGAACTTATAGATCATGAATGTTGCCGTTGCTATTATGATAAGAATATAATCAAAAAATTTTCTGCTGATAATAATATGGATCCGGGTGAGATTCCAGAAGAATTAGAAGGCTTAATAGAGATAGAGGAAATGTTGATTGCACAGATACTTCCTATTATTTCGGTATATTATCTTCATGGTGGCCAATATGCATACCGTGGTAATGTTATTAATTTTCCTCAAGATATATCAGAGTTTACAATGCGCCTTCCCCGAAATCCATTGTCACTTGATATTCTTGTAGTACGATGTCAGTCTTTGGATGGTTCAACATTTAGGAACTTTAATGTTCGACGTTCTAAAGTTGCTCATGCACTTTACTGGTTGAAAGAAAACAATCGATATTATCATAATATTATAATTGACACAGAAGTTTTGCAGTCATTACCTGAAAATAGTTCAATTGATGATCGAATTGCTCAATTGGAAGATGTAGAAAAAAAATAGACAATCTAGATGATGATAGTGATAATGAGCTTGAAGATTTGATAGATAGTACCTTCATTCCTATACCTCTTCCTTCTCCTAGTGAAGAACATGCTATTATAGAAACACTAGATTGAATGCAAATGGATGATACTCCTCTTATGTGGCCAAATATTGGTGGAAATCCTATCAATGAATTTCAAACTCCTGGATATATTGCATGTGCTTTTCTGACATTATATCCAACTGGTAGAGCTGATCTTGGATCAGAACATGCTAGAGATATTAAACCTGCTGAATACTTTTCGCATTTGCTAAAGTATAAGGATGGGAGATTTGCACGTCATCTTCGTTGGCACTACTTTGCTTTAAATTCACAGATGCGCTGGACAGCACTTCAAGAAGGGAAAGTTTACGTAAAACAGTGTTTAAATAGTGAGCAATATACAGTTGAAGATGTGCAAAAAATGGTTGAGAATAATGGTCATATGGCAAAAAAGATCATATGTTTTGGTGAAAGTTTGCGTGGTACACGTCAGTTTTGAATTAGGCGCCAGTTTGAATTAGCGGATATGATTAAACAATTGGGATCTCAAGGAATGGTTTTTTTTATATTTAGTGCAGCCGATATGCATTGGCCGGAACTACATAAGCTTATGCCGCATGGTGAAAATCAAGATCAATTAATAAAACAGGAAGCAAATAAATACAGATATCTTGATCTGATTAATAATTCACATATTACTGCTTGGTTCTTTGATAAGCGTTTCAAATTATTCATGAAAAAGGTTTTAATTCCAAAATGGAATCTTGAAGATTATTGGTACAGATATGAGTGGTAGCATCATGGCAGTTCTCATGTACATGGTATTGGAAAAATAAAAGATGCACCATCTATTGATTGGGAGAGAATGAAAGATGATGAAGAGACTATGAACAATATATTACAATACTTAGATTCTTTAGTTACTACAATTAATCCTGATATTAACGCACCTGTTCCTGATTGCCATCCTTGTCGAAGACGTTATAATGAGATTGATAATATCCTACAAAATTATATAGACTTGATTAATAAAGTACAAAGACATACAAGATGCAATTCTTTATATTGCCTTCGTATAGATTGTACAGGCAAACAATTATATAGATTCGGCTATCCAAAAAAGACAACAGAAAATACAAGCATATATGATAATAATGGGAAACTTGAATTAGTAACAACTAGAAATGATCCGTTAATTAATTCATATAACTGATTGCAACTTCAGGGATGGCGTACTAATGTAGATCTGAAACCAATTCTAAGTATGAATGCAGCTTTACAATATATATGCAAATATACCAGCAAATCTGAATCACGTTCTGCAGCATTCTCGAAAATGTTGAATAAGATTTTAACTAAAAGTAATTCTAGTGATTCAGCACTAAAAGCATTTCAAAGTCTATTACTTCAAACTATTGCAGAATGTGATATTTCAGCTCAGGAAACTTGCCATTTACTTCTTGGTATTCCTTTATATCATTCTAGTCATCAATTTGTAACATTAAATCTAAATAAAATAACTCCTCGATGAATTTGTGGAACTGGAGTTGTGAGAGAAGAAACAAATGATGAGATTGGACGAACTGTACAGTCACCATTACAAAAATATTGGAATCGACCAATTGAACTAGATCATTTTTCACTCTTTCAGTTTTACTTAAAATATCATCTTTGAAAAGGTCAATGGAAAATTTGCAAATGTGAAAATATTGTATGTTTCTGGTCTCGTCCTTCATCTCAACGTAATGGTCCACAATGGGAAGAATACTGTTGGATAAAAGTTCTTCTCCATGTTTGCCATCGGGATCTTAATCAATTAACTGAAAATAATAATATTTCGTGATTAGAACTATTTGATAAGAATTATGAAAAAATTAAAAATGAGCCCGACTTACTTAATCCTCCTATAGATAATTTGGATAATGAATTGAATGATTATGAAATGAATAATGAACTAGAAGAATCAGAAGACAAAAAATTGGTTCGACCTGATTGGATGATTCTTTCAGAAATGAAACCGAATAGTAATATAGAATATTCTTCAGAATTGGGTCTACGTGATATCGATTGCAATTATAACTGGGCTAGTAATATTAGACAACATTATCCTAATCTTGACCTTGCAGATATGCCTAACTTTATAAAAAAAGCTCGTGAATTAGGTAGTGATACCAATAAGAATGATAATAATTGTACTGTAAATTGGCAAACATTAAATAATAATCAAAAAACAATATTCAAGCAAATAGAATCTTACTATAATACCTTAATTACACAATCTGGTCACATTGAACCTCTTAGAATTATTATAATGGGAACTGCAGGAACAGGAAAATCATATTTGATTAATGCAATCCGATATCGGCTTCACGAAATTGCAAAAAACCATAATATCAATGCACAGTCACCTGTTTTTGTACTTGCACCAACTGGAGTAGCAGCATCCAACATTAATGGTGTAATGATTCATTCTGCATTATCCATTTCAATATCCAGTCACAATTTTGATTTAAATGGTGAACGTTTAAAAAATTTACAAAAAAAATTAGATGGTATCAAATACTTAATTATTGATGAAAAAAGTATGGTGGGTCGTTGTATGCTTGCCTTAGTTAATATGAGGTTATGTCAAGCTTTTCCTGAGGAACAAAATCAGCCCTTCGGTGGTTGATCAGTCATTTTGGTTGGTGATTTTGGTCAACTCCCACCAGTTCTTGATAAGCCTACGTATTCACAGACTCTTCAACAAAATTCACTATCTAATGATGGAATTATAGCATATAGAGTTTTTCAGGAAGTATATAAGCTTAACATTATTCAACGTCAAATAGGAGATTCTAAGAATCAGCATAATTTCAGATCTGCATTATTGCAGTTGCGCAATGGTGAATCTACAATAGATAATTGGAAGTTATTTGCCACATGATTTGTTGACATACAAGCTATATCATCTACAGAATTCTCAAATGCCATATTTATAATGCCCTGAAAGTCTGATGTTGCTGAATTTAACATTAATAAGCTTAGATGTTTAAACTGTCCTGTTATTAGAATCAATGCCATTCATACAGGTAGTATAGAAGCATGTAAGGCTGATTCTGATGATGCAAAAGGACTTGAAGCTCAATTATTACTGGCAAAGAGCGCAAGGTCATGCTTAGGACTAATTTATGGGTAGAAGTTGGCTTAGTTAATGGTTCAATAGGTACTGTTCAAGAAATTATATTTAAGGAGAATCAGTCACCATCCTCACTTCCTATTGCCGTTCTGATAGAATTTGACAACTATTCTAATCCAGCCATTATTACTGTGAAAGGTAAAAGACTTGTTCCAGTCTCACCAATTAGATATAACTGGAAGGGGAAAAAAAGAACTTGCTTACGTTTGCAAGTTCCTATTTGCCTTGCATTATCTATAACAATACATAAAAGTCAGGGTTTAACTTTGCAAAAGGCAATAATAGATATTGGAAAAAAAGAGTATGCTAGTGGACTTTCATTTGTGGCAATTTCATGGGTTTGTACACTTCAGAATGCTCTTTTAATAACATTTTCATTTGAAAGACTCCAATGTATCAAAACTTGTAAGAGATTACAAAAACGGATAGCTGAAGAAAGAAGGTTAATATCTATGATTCCTCAAAATGCGATTATTTGATATCAGTAAAATAGAAGTTATAAATTAATGAACAAAAAAAAATGAATGTGAAAAGTTTTTTTATGGAATAATATATTGCGGATCCGAACTTTCATCTGCATTTACTAAAATATATTAAAATAATAATTACATATTTCATATAAAAAATATATTCCTTAGATCATTCAGTTAAATAAACTTTTCGAAAGCCACCTTTGGCAAAATACATTATATTTTAAAATAAATATACTTAAGTATTTTATAAATGCTATTTGCCTTTAACTGTATGTCTCATAAATGCATCAATATTATTATTCTACTCTTCTAATTATCAAAAAAAATTTGAAGCAAGAATTACAATACAAATACAAGAGTTGTAGTCTTTTTATTACATGTAATAATCTGAATAATAATATAGTTAATCTATTTTTCCCTTGAATTTGCAAGATAAATATATAAATAAATGAAATTATACTTGTAAACTTGATCTTAAAATTTTATTAATGTTCAGAACCAAATAAAATAAGTATGCTTTTAATGCTTCGGATGTTTTAACAGTTTCTGTTACCTAGTATACAGTATATATAAATTTATTATTAGAATTATTTGAATTCAATTAATTATTTAATAATTTATATCCTAAAATTATATTGATGTATTATTTGTAGTAATAACTAATATATAATCTTGAAGATTAAATTCTCTTGATAGATTCAATATAGAATCCAAAATAGCTTTTCTTGTATGATTTCCTTTAAAAATTTTAATATCCAAAGTAAAATGATGTAATTTTTAGTTATTATCAATATAATATAATATATTGTTATTTCTAAAAATATTTTGCATTTGATTAATGTCTAAAAATCTATAGTTATATTATTTCTTTCAGAAATTTTTACAAAATAATTTGATAATTTTATATATTGTTGTTCAAATTGTAAAATATTGTATTACAAATTGTTTGTTGATATAGAATTTTATATAATGGATCAAAAGAATTAATCATTAAATAAAAATTGGTTGATTTAATTGTTAAAAATAAAAGCATATTAATTATTATCCATTTAATTATAAAACTGTTTTTTTTTTAATAAAAGCCAAATGATATTGTTTAATCATTGAATGATCTTCACTTGTTGATAAAATCAAATGCCTATTCAAATGCTTTTAAATTGTTGATGTTAATATAGAAATTGCAAATTTAATATTGCATGTATAACATTGTACTGTTTTTGAATTTATATAAGTCTAAACTTTTGAAGATTTCTTTTTTTTTTGGATTGTGATATAACATAATAATCTTAATTAATATTGGTATTTCTTTTATTCTCAAATTTATTATTTTCTACTTTTATATCTATGTTATTAGCACAGCCTTCATTGTCATCAATATCATCATCTGAAAATTCTGAAGATATTGTATTATCAGTATTATCTGAATCAATCCATTCTTTCAAATCATTTTTGAAAATATTGCTTAATATTTTTAATGTTATAAAAACAAAAGGTTAATAATTAATTCAGTTTTTTATATAAATATTTATTTAACTCAATTCTAGCTTATATATTAAATATTAATTAAATATAATCTTTTAATATAATAATTAGCTATAATCTAAAAAAAAAAGTTAGATAGTTAACTTAATAATATTGATTATATAGTAGATCAAAAAAATAGTTAAATAATTGTTTGATTTTATTTTAATCAATTGGAAATCAAAATATTTATTGTTCTAAAAACATACTACAGTAAATATAACTTATCCAATCACTTTTCAACCTATACAAGTCTTAGCATGCTATTCCTTTTCGATTAACTCCTCTGCATCTTGGTTAGCTATATATTTGCTTCATCTGATCATGGTATTATAACTGATGTTGATAATGTATTGTGCTGTCTTCATGCATCTCAATTCCTGATCAGGCAGCATTAAAATGTCCCAACCTCTAATCCACATTTGTTCCATCATTTCATTATTAATTAACATTTTCTCCTCTTTTCTTACTTTAATTATATTTCTGTCAGGTGGTTTCATTGCTTATTGGGGTAAGTATGTGATGGGATCCACGTTATCTGGTTGTGGTTTTTTCTTGTTTGTCATGATGTCATTTTGTTTCTTTACCAACATTTGCTTCATTAGCTCACCTACCTTATTCACTATTTTATTTGCCTCCTTTGGATTTTTATCAGGAGGATTGAATGGTTTATCTCTTGGGGGAAAGTATTTATCATCCAGTTGTAATCTCTCCTTGTTCATCTCTTTTAGAATATTGATATTCTGTTCCTTCATCTTTGTTGATTAATAATCCAGGTTGTCATGTATCCTCTGGAATAGGTAAATGTATTTTAAGGTTTTGTTTGTTATTTTGATCAACAGTTTCCAATTAATTAGTGTGCTTATAGAATATATTTTATTAGGGGAGGGGTAAACGAACGAATGTTGTTTTTTATTCATATTTCACAGTTCACCACCAAATATTACAGTTAATTCCGGTGAGTCTGTCATCAATGTGTGGGTTCTTACGTAATGTTGGTTGGATTGGAAATATAAAGGTTTTAACTCCTAAGGCGTATATCAATTTGACCGGTTCTTCTGTCACTTGCTAACTTTACATATTTTGACTTTTTCCTTGAACCTTGCTTAGTCGCTAGAACTTCCCAATCCTTCGAGTCAAACTCCAGTTTGTCCAAGTCCCGTGTACAAGTTACAAGCATGCACACAATCGGCAAACAATATAATGATACAGGTAAGAGTTTACAATAAACGCTTTATTTAATAAACTATGAATACTAATACTGTACAATTCTCTACTACTAAATGCTAGCTGATGGCATATATATTTATACATGTGCCAGTTGTTTATTTGTTTATATTCTACTTTTTTCTAGAAATTTAATTTTACAATATTTTTATACCTGTTACTTTATTATTACGATAATAATATTAACTAAAAAAAAAGTTAATTTATTATGATTTTAATCGAATTTATTTCGGCTTAATGATTTTGAAGAGCCGGAACCGAGCTGTTTATTGTTGCGACTTAAAATGAGATAGTCGAATAGAACCGAGCCATTTATTCATCACTAGTGACTACCTCTGATTGTAATATCTCCTGCAGTTCTTGATTAACTCGTTCCAACTCAGATTCGCGCTCAAAGGCTGACCCACGAAATATTCGATTAGGATGTGGTCGACTAAATGCCATGATTATTTTTTACGGCATATTATATTGACTTATCCCTGACTTCGCCAAAATGAATAACCCTAGTATTGTTATAGATCCTAATGAAGCTCGAGATATTGAAAAAAATCTCATATTGCGTGATATACTGTATATTATCGCCCAACTGGATATTGCTCCAATACAAAAACATTAAGAGATGTATGTTTGAAAAAAGGATATAAATTTAAGCTCTCTACGATTAAAAAATGGCTTACAAATTAGAGTACCTGGAAAATATATGCATCACCACCAAAGCGTATTTCTAGAGTTAGTTATGGAAAAATTTCACGTCCGAACTGTGTATATATGTGTGATCTCTTATTCCTTACTTATGATTATTATAAGGGTAAAAAATGGATAACAGTACTTAATATAATATTAGTATATACTGTAATATCGATGAAACATCTAAAAAATCTTCAGAACGAATGAAGGGTAATAAGTATTCACCTGACTGGCCTTTTAGATTATTGGTGTGTGGAGGATCCAATAATGGAAAAACAAATATGGTTATTGATCTTATGCTAGGTAAGAAATTACAACAAATGTTTAAAGGTAAAAAATAAAATTCCAGATATAACTAAATTCTTTCCAGAGCAAAGTAGGCATCAAAATATCTCTACAATATGTGTATCACGAAAATATACACAAACACCTAAAATTATTCGTGAAAATCTGTGCCATCTTGTACTATTAAATGAATAGAATAGGATTTCAAAGATTAGAAATATTTCTCCTCAATGTCCCCAAAACTATCACTAAATGATGCTTGTATTATTGCTGAATCCCGCGGTGGGAAATGTCTTTCAACTGTATACAAAGATAATAAAACTCCATTATTATGGATCTGCTCTAAGAATCATACATAGAGTGCTCCACTTCGTAGAATTAAAAATTCTGGATCATGGTGCCCACATTGTGCAGGTACTGTAAAACTAACTCTCGAGACTATCAAAGAAATCGCATTTTCTAAACATGGGGAATGTCTCTCAATTGAGTATAAAAACAATCAATTGCTATTATTGTGTGTTGCAAAAAAAATATTTATGGCGTGCATCTCTGGGAAATGTGAAAAGTGGTAATTGGTGTCCATATTGTGCAGGTAATGCTCGTCTTACTCTTGAAGATGCCAAGCAAATTGCACTTAGCCGAAATGGTAAATGTCTTTCAACTGTATATAAAAACTCTGATATCCCAATGACATTATTTTCAGGGACGATATCCATAGAATCGTGCGTCAATATACGGATGATCCAAAAAAAAACATCTAAGATCATCGATAAATATTTACGAGAGCGAGAATTTATTTAGATCGTTGCAATAATTTTTTACTTTTCCGATAGATTTCTATTTATTTTTATTATCATTTTCATCACATACATACATTGGCAAAATATAACAATATACAACATATGAAGCTAAACTAATTTTCATCTCGCTAAATTAATGGATCAGCATTTGGCGATCCTGGACATGGTGACGCAGAATATGATCTTTTGGTACTCACTTTACATACTCTCGCTTTCTCTGGGGTTGACATGCACTCAGATAAATGGTGCTGACTTTTATCTCGGGATTGTTTCCGAAGCCCGGCACTCTTAAATGATTTGTTCATCTGTCCACCTTTTTGGACGATCTTCATCGTCTCTCGAACCACTGACTAAATTTACAAATCCATAAGCTTTGTATGCCAAAACATAATTATGATCCTAACCTTTATATTCAAGGTCGATGCAAGAATGGTCAAAATTGATTCGAATTTTTCGGCTACATCGGGCACCTCCATCAAATCACTACGTCGCAAT
>CAJVPV010000894.1:0-18307 GCA_910591835.1 Acaulospora morrowiae
AACAGACCTTACAACACACAAAAAAACAAAAAACACCAACTCCAACAACAACAACAAACAACTTCAAACAACACAATCTCCAATAACACGAATCAAAATAACAAACTAACTAACATCATTCTCCAATTACTTTCACAAAACTTATCCATGCCTGTACAGGATAAAATAAATTATTAGGAAGGCATTAGCCCCCCAAAACTAAGTAGTTACTTTCTCTTTTTCTTGCCTCAAGGTTTTTTTTATTAGAAATATACTTAGAACGGTGATAGGCTAACATATATAATGATGTATCTTAGTATCTTAATATTAATTATGTAACATTGCAATTACTCTATTAATAAAGATCACTAGAAATGCCTTGCTTAACATTTAAAAAAAATTATTTTTTTTTTAAGAGGCCAAGTTGCAATACATACATATACTTTATTATGAGATCACTTAAGATTACAATTGTCTACACATGAATAGTCTATTAACATATTGCTAATATTAATTTAAGCTATCCACTCCTTTTTACCAGAATATCAACTTTTTATATCAAGTAGGTGAGTTCATACACTGGTTTATACTATAACTCCCTATTTGTAAATATAAGGTAAGGAAAATCCTGTCCAACAGTTGAAAAACCTTCCTAGCAGTCACCTTTTTGACTTGTAACCCTACTCTCTTCCAATTGGGTCACCAATCCGGATTGCGCTAACATCAAATAGGGTAGTGAGGTCCGATCTGCGTTATATGGAGTCTGCCGTGCTAGTTTGGGAAAGTTGGCTAATTGAATATAACTTATTTAGAAAGCCATTCAACCTGAATAGGTGGTGGTGCTATGAAGTCTATCATGCCAGTTGGGATTGTGAGCTTATATCAGAGTTAGACCAGAAGCCTTTTCTCATGCAATCTTCCTTGCTTCGACCTGTTTTTAACCCACGATCATTAGGAAGACCAGAGGTCACATCTTCATGCAGCCTAACTAGATTTGGAAGTAGATTGTCAGCTGATTGGGTATGACATGAATTGGAAGTCGATCAACCAATAATAAAGGTAATAAATTTTTGTAACCAGGTGGGGGTTAAACTCTAGACCTTTTTCTGGTAACTTATAAAGCACTACTACTGTACTATAGATCTATAGATCTTATTATATATATAATTAATAAAGTTATTATTACAATTTAGATATAAAAAAAACTTTTTTCCACAATATTTCAATTTGTAAAAAATTTTCTTTTTCGGTAATGACATGAATGACAAATGGTAAACAGTTAACAAGAACCTTTTACTGAAAAAAGAGTTTATCTTTGCTTACTGCAAGGTGCAAGGAGTTGATTAAATCTTCATAGAGAGGTGAATGCTTTGGAGAGAGCAAAAACCTTTTCGAATAAACTCTTTGCTTTATCAAGTAAAACCTATGTAAGCAATCTTTAAGTCAAAGAAAAACCTTTTTACTTATTTCTATACAAAACACATTCAAAATACAAACAATAATCTCTCTACTTAAACATTCTTAAAAACTATTTCAAAAGACAGTATTTTATTTTTTTCGGAGTTTTTTGTTTTCTGCACAGTTTTTATAGTTTTCACATAATTTTCCTCTTATCAAAAAACTGCATTCAGTTTACCTCTATTAAAAGATCTACCATATTTAATACGCCAATCAATATTTGTACAACCTTCAAAAAAAAAATTAAAATGATATAACAATCTATCAGATTAGAAGAGTACAAGTCAGTACCCTACATGGGTTCTGATAGTATCATCAAAACAAATCCAAATCCAGAAATACTATACAACTCTGTTTCATGACAAAATATAAACCTGAAATTAATCCATTATACAGTTAAAAAGCTAAAACATTATATGACCAAATCCATCAAGTTATATGTGACTTGCACAGTGTTGACATCTAACTGAAACAAAACAACTATATTCAGAAACCATATTTAACAAAAGTTTTAAAAAATTTCTTTCTTTTCCCATCTTATCTAAATCTTATAATGTTAGCGATCTTGCCTGAAATATTTTTTTATTTTTATTTTTTATAACAAATAGTTCCTCAGGTTTTTCCTGCTCAAGGATTTTTCAGATAATATATTTGTTTAATAGGTGGTAGGCTAATATCTATAGTGATATAATTCATATCTTATATTAATTATGTAATAAGTTAAATTTTTACTTTATTAATAAAGATTATGAATAATGCCTCACTTTAACATTAAAAAAAAACAATTTAGATATAATATATTATTTATAATATTAATAATTTAATAATTTGCTTTTTTTTTTTTAAGAATTAAAATATAATATATAAAAGATTTTTATTATAAATTAATAAAAATCACAAATATTTTCAATAAATCCATGCGTGTATCGCAACTTAGCCTTAAAAAAAAAAAAAAAAAATTACAAATATTTATTATATTGTTATCACTACCGGCGAGTCTGTCGCTAACCCGGGGCTGGACCTTGCTTTATGATAGAATAGATTTGTTAGGCCTTTGCTTAACTCTTGGATACCGCAGCCTTGTCTTATGGCGTCCTTCATTATTTTTGCCCTAACTTGATTCTAGGTTCTGTCAATCTACTATACAATCGACGATCTACAGACAAGAAAGGTAAGTTTATAATTAAACCATTGTGTGAATTTACAAGTTTTGATGTTTTAATTAAACAGGAACTTCTTTATTAAGCAATTGTCAATTATTACATTTTGATTCTACTTTACAGCTATTTATATTGCTTGCAAGGCATCCTTAAATCAATTGTCACATCCTGCAAGTTTTACAACAAGCTTTTACATACTTTTAGCCCTTCACTGATACATAATCTGATGCATCTGACCCTCACTGCGCCAGACCTGGTACCCAACCCCATATCCTTATCCCCCATTTTGTCATGCCTCTTTTTTACCCATGTAATTATTATGCTAGCAATATAAACAGTCTATTAATTATTATTAATATTAATTAATAATCTATTTTTTTATTACCAAAATATTAACTTGTACCTTATAAATGGATCCATATTTTTATTTATACTATATTTTTCTTATTTGTAAATATAAAATAAAAAATATACTATTTAATAGTTGAAAAATCTTTCTAATAATTTTCTTCTTTAATTTATAATCTAACTTTTTTGAAAATAGATTATCAATTTGAATTGTGCCAATATTAAATAAAATAATAAAAAATCAATTGAATTTTAGGATTTGCTAATCCAATCTTAAATATTAATTAATTAAATCCAACTTATTTAGAAAGTTAATTAATTTAAATAGGAAAAGTTGTTATAGAATCTATCATATTAATTGAAATTATAAGTTTTTATAAAAGTTAAATTTGAAATCTTGTCTTGGGCAACCTTTCTTGTTTTAATCTGTTTTCAGTTTAAAATAACAAAAAGATTAAAGATTTTATATTTATATAACCTTATTGAATTTTGATATAAGTTAAATGCAACATATATAAAAAAATTAGTAAATTTAATATAAAAATAAAATATAAAAATAAAATATAAAAATAATTTATATAATTTGCTTTTTATAAATATTCAACTAGAAATATGTATTGGGAGATCTATAAGCATTATGAATTATGCTATTTATTTACAAATTTTAATTTAATTATTTGCTTTTTTAATTCTAAAGTATTTAAATACATATTTAATATTTTTAATTCCAAATTTATATTTTAAATAAAAATAATTTAAATATTATTTGATAAAAAAATTTTTAAGATAAAAATTTTGAAAAAAGTTAAAATTTCAAAGATATTAAAATATTGTATTAGTTTTTATATTATTTTTAATTTAAGAAATTAATTAAAAAATTTTATATCATTAAAAAATATTAAAAATATTTATAAAGTATTTGAATAACTAAATTTAAAAAATTAGAATAAAAAGTTTATTTTATTTATTTTTAAATTATTTAATTAAATAAAGAAAAATCAATAAAGAATTTTATAATTATCATTAAATTTAATTTCTTTTTTTTTAATAAAAGAATAGAAAATTTATTATTTTTTTTTACTTGAAAATATTATTAACTAATTACTTAAAACAATATATATATATATATATATTGGTTTTATTGGTTTTATATTAAATTAATTTTATAAAAATTGATGTTAAAATATATCAATAAAACTATTTGATAAATAATTCATTTATTAAAACTTATTAAAAAAAATAATAAGTCATATTTTATTTAAAACTTATTTTTTTATGGATTTAATATAAAGTTTATTTTGTAATCAATTAAATATTATAGAAAAAATTAATAATATTATGGATCTTGGTTACTTTTCAAACCAGTTATTCAAATAAATCCATCAAATTCAAATTTAATAAAATTATTTCAATTTTCAATCTAATTAAAATCTTTTAATTAAATATATTTTAATTTAAATTGAAATTTAACAAATACAAAAAATATTCAACAATACACAAATCATAATTTAAAAATGTTTTTGCTTTTTTATATTATTTATCGATTTACAGTATACGGTATAACGATAAAGTGAATATCAAGTTTAATCTATTATTTCAAGTGACAATTTCACATATTACTTTTTTAAAAAATTATTAATATATTTTAAAATACAGTATATTTGATAATATACAGTATTTAATATTTATAACAAATGATTTCTTGGTTTCGTTATAAACTTAATACAGTTACGTATATTAAAAAATTTTTTAAAAAAAAAAACTTGACATCAATCAATTATTTATATCATTAATTATATAAGTGTTTTAAAAAAATGTCTGTGCATATACATTCCATATATTGTAAAAATAAAAATTATCTAAAAGTTTAATCGATTTTGATTATTATTATGCAACTTTATTTTTTTTTTTGATATTGATTTTATATTGATTTGTGCTTATGTGCATGTTTTCAATTATTTAAGTAGTATAGTATAAATAAATGATGATGACAATAAATTTTTTTGGAAGTTTAATTTAGATAATTATTATACAATTTTTATTGATTTATTTTAAAGTTGCTTTATACAGTACGTATATCGAGATGTATTTTCTTTTAGTTGGATCAAATTACAGTATACTTTATAGTATTTAAAAATTCACTTGATAAAAAAAAATCAAGAATCTATTCAAGACGCTAAAAAAATTAGTTTTTCTAGATTTATTATATTTTCAAGGTTATAATAGGTGGGCGTCAAAATATTAGCAATAAATAAAAGCTTAAGTTATTAAACTTGCTTATCTACAATTTTTTTTTATTAATATAACAGTAATTAAATAATTATACGAAATTTAGGATAATAAATTATATAACAAAAATTGAATTCATTACTCGCTAAACAGGACTATTATCAGGGCCGTGCATAAAGGAGGAAAAAATAAATAAATAAATAAAATTAAGCTTGTTGCATTTAACCCGCACGTGTTATACGCAAATAAATAGTTTGTAGTCGATTCTAATCTATGAGTATTATTAAAATAATCGATTCTAATCTATCTAAATAATAATTCGATGGTTTTTAAAAATGGTAATGTATTTTTTAATGTTAAAATTTTGACGAGTATCAACCTGACCGGATTCTAAAAAAATTTATAGAATTTAATTTCAGAAAGATTTTTTGGAATAATCATGGTCATAGTTAAAATAATAAATAAATTAAACCTACCGATGGAATGCACTCGGGAAATCAAAAAATCTACTAATATAAATTGCCTGCGGGTGCGTAACGTACTTGAGTGGTTTTGATTTATTCAGATCTTTGTTGGATTCTTCGATTTCTCTAATTTGCTTAAACATTTCATGAGATTCGTTGTAGCCTTCATCCAAACACATCCACCACTCGTGCAAAGTATTAAATAACTCTAATGCTGTTGGACGATCTCTTGGCTCGGCACTCCAACATCTTTTCATTAGGTCGAGGATTAGTGAAGGGGTGCCGTAATTGATCTTAGGTCTCCGACCTTGGCAAATTTCAAGTGCAAGGTGCGCATCGTGAGGGATATCATGATAAGGCGGAAATCCGCAAAGCACTTCGGACATGATTATTCCAAAAGAATAGATTTCCGAGGCTTGTGTATATTTATTACCCTCTAAAACTTCGGGTGCTATGTATGGGAGTACGCCCAAAACTTGTTGCTTTGTTTTACCGATGGGCAAGTTATTATTTACTCGCTCACTTAAGCCAAAATCGCCTATATACGAAATATCACCACCTCCTATTAACACGTTTCCGCTGTGAAGACCTTTGTGAATCAATTTCCGAGAATGAATGAATTTAAGCCCATAGGAAATGCGCCATAAAATGTTGAGTTTATCGCGCCATGAAAGTTCACTATATTTTCTATCAAGGTATTCTCGAAGGCTTCCTTCGCCCGCAAGTTGGGTGACCACCATATAATTCAAACTATTTGATGGTTTGGTGATACCCAAAACCTTTATAAAAAAATTATTATTATTTAGCCTCTGTTGCGTTTTTATCTAAAAATTAAGAAGAAAGAACGTAAGTATGATCGATATCAAATACAAACTTTATTCTATTGACATAAAAAGAAATGAACTAACTAACCTCTCTTAAGAATTTAATCGGATCACCCGAGTTTTCGATGCTTTTTAAGCAAACATCATTCATGCGACCTCTGTCCCATTTTAGATCATTTGAATTCCATCTTAAAATCGGAAAGTCATAACATTTGGCCGAGTACACGGTTCCAAATCCGCCTTTGGCCAAATATCGAACATTGGTAAATTTTTTGAAGGGAATCCACTCGATAACTTCCTCAATCTGACGTGCATTCAATTGTATGTCTTGAATGAAATGATCGATGTCGTCGTTTCCACTAGTCCATCTCGTAAATTCTTGACGAAAGTGCTCGGAATTACATGGTTGGCACCAGTCATAACCAGTATTAACTCCTCCACATTCGATACAAGTATCCCAGATATTATTGTACATAATGTATTTTAACTTTTGAGATTTAACCAGCTACGCATAACGTTACAAGCTCTAGTCTAAGTACTGTTGGTAACATGATGATTTTGAGGTAGTTTATAACTAGTGAAAACAGCGTAAGTTCATTGAACAATTAATCGGGTCAAGTACAAATAGGATACGTATCTTGTTAAGCACCAATACGTTGCACATAATATATTGTCAAGGATTTGTGCACCGAGATAAGATTTCCTTCACGATTATTCGTTTCCTCTGAGGTCAGCACACCCAACAAATTGATCCATTCAATTTACCTCAAATTATTAAACGCATACATACTGTAAACTCTTTCTATTCAAGAAATTATTAATATGGTGAGATCTCTGTTGATATTTATGTATCGCCGGTTTAACTTCCATAATTACGTTTTACGCTTAAAAAAAGGTATATGGTATATCATGGCCAAAGTGATAGAAGAATGTTGGAGAATACAATCGTTTGAATATACAGTACTTACAATTTGTATTTTGTTTTAGTGCGATCAGTACATAATTAAGAAGAACACGTCACGTGTAAACTTGGAGGAGCAGCAAATGTGATCACTCATAGACAACATACAATGCTAAAATAAACTTATTATCGGACGATCTAATAACCAAAAGAACATACGAGCTGTGGTCGATTCATTTTCTTGTTGGGTATGCTGTAGATAAAACCAAGATTTATCGATCAGAACACTTTGATACGATCGATCCATCCTTCAAAATTTTGAAATATATTAAAATGTAAAAGGTACAATCAATTCAATAGGCAGTTAAATGGAGTTAAATTAAAACATTAATTAATATTATCACGTTTCTTAGGGATAAATTATCGTGATCACGTCCCCCATAAACTTCCTTCATCAAATAAAATACATGCGATTGACTTTCGCAATCGTTTAAATCGTAATACATTACAAACTTTCTAAAATTTCATCTCTGTCTAAATGCAATACCTTCAATTTACTCCTATAATCATCCCAATTTAAGTACGCGCCAATCAACCGCCGATTCCCTTCAAATGCCGCTCGTCCATGCAACACACGCCAATTATCAAATATTAACACCCGCCCCGGACGCAATTGAAACCAATACTCATTCTCCTTATCGCTTAACTCATCATCCCATTTTTTCAATGCCTCGTAAAATTCAAGTACTTGACCAGATGACAGATGATCCATGGTTGATCGATCATCATTGTTATACCGGATTTGATAGAGGGAGTGATCAAGTGGATCGTGATTGAGAATTGGGTGGGCAACAGGAGTGGGTTGAACCAGTGTATTCGAATCTCCAGCTGAATGTGCGGGAATAGGAACCGTGGAAAGGGTATGATAAGAGACGGGCGACTTCATCTTTAATTGTCGGGCGACCCAAAACCCATCTACCAATAACGATTCGCCACCTTTACCATCAAATTCGATCAAGTGAAACATCTGGAGACTAGAATATTTAATCATATTAGTCAAGAGTAGATTTTTACAAAGATCAAGACTAAACATTCGCACCCTGATGGTTCGGTAAAATAGGTATTATCTGTGTGAGCTTTAAGTTTGAGATTCGTATATGCGGTGTCTCCGTGTTCCAGATTGGCCGTAAAATCCCAAAACTTGCCTACAACGAAAAATGAAGAGAAAGAGCTCTTTTTAACTCATTCGCGATTTAAACAGAAAATTATATAAAAGTACCATAATGAGTTTCTCGAATGAAACAAATCCTTCTTGCCAATTCTTCAGTTTCTTTGACCGATGGAGGCACACCATTTACAAAACAGAATCCATATTCATTCTATCAAGGTGACATCGGAGTTTTAACATGATTACACGAAATGAATTTCATCATCATTTACTGATCTTGAAATGATCCAGCATAAATATCAATTATCATATATACATACAATCTTCTTTAACCAATCTGCCAAGCCTTCACTTGTTTGCATGACCTATGGAGGATGAGATTTTTATATGAATTCCATCAATAAGATGATAATGAAGGTGAACATGGTCTTCCTTATCTCATGCACATACATCTTCGTATTGTACTGCTGGTGGACAATCCTTGATCTCAGCATTCCACAAGATTTTTCTGAGATAAAAAAGGATTTCAATTAGAAAACAAGTAAGTCTGCCTATTTAAATAACAATCCATTCTTTTTAAAAAATAATTTCTTTAACATATATGGGCCAACCGAATTCTCTCACCTGTTCCAGATCTGCTGAGTATCCATGAATTTTGGATCGTATGAGTGCCTTCTCAGCCAACTCCATCCGAAAAAACTTTTGTGACCATCACTCCCTGTGATTGAACACGCATTAGAAATAAAGATGATACCATCACAAAGGATCACAATCGTAAACAAAACATACAATGAATTCTCAGCCCATTTATTTCAGGAGATACGGACAGTGGCTTGATATTCTTTGGAATCTAAGAAAATGAAACGAGATGATGTCAACGAATGATTGCATTCATTCATTACGTTCGTCTACTTTTTTTAAAGAATATAGATCAACATTTAAAAAAAATATAAATAACGTCATACCGAAAACGTATCTAAAAGTCGTTGCCTCGTAATCTGGTGATAACATTTCGAGCATTTGCAATGATCTCTCAACCAAATGTTGTGGCTATCATGTTAGAATGCATGCGCGAAGGGTTGATATTTGAGGCAAAAAATAAAATAATAATAAATAAGTAAATAATAATAATAATAAACAAATTCAATAAGTTGTGAAAAAAAAAAAGGCATTTACAATTTACTTGTCTGTTCATCCTGCCAATCGATTAATACCTTTGATTTGGTGATGGAAACTGTTATGGATCTCGATGCTACCGAGCTTGATTCTATCTGTAAATAGCATAATTTCATTCTCTCTTTATAGACCCTTGTAATATGACAAAACGTTCATGCAAAAAAATCTCGGAACCTCTGAATATCTTCGCAAAGGGATCCGACCAAAATCGATTAGGCTTGATCCATTTCTCGCCTCCTTGATTCCCTCGATTGAGTTTAAAAAAGGTATGCGAGAAATGCGGTTGCTCCGACTCGGCACATAAAACCGTCTTGATATAAATGATTTTACATCCAATCTCCCGGTAAAATGAAATTTTTTATAGAGGTTCGATGGAGGTAACTGGGATTTTCCGTTATTAAGAATTGAATCCCTGAAACAACCAAAGTGGCCCGAATAAGAAAATAGATTTGAGCGACTCATTTGAGAAGACAAAAATTGATCAGCATGAAGATGAATGGCAGATATAACCATAATGTTCACAATATGCAACTAAATCGAGAATTAATGCTGCAACTCCACGAGAATTAGTGTAGCCATTACTTTTTGTTCTATTTCTCTCTCCTCCAAGCACAATTTCAGGATATCAAATGTCACTCAAGTCATATAAGCATAACCAAGCAAAATGCCATCTAATTGTTTTATTCGAGAAAAGGTGCGAAATACGCACAAAGGAGATCGCACGAAATTGGTTTATTACAAATATTTACTGCCTCGTTTTATTTTTTCACACGATCCGAATTGAGTCTAATGCCATAGTATTCCATATCAGTACAGTAAAATCTAAATCGTGAGACATTAAATGTCTGTTCTTCAGAAATGTTAGTAGCGTATTATTATTATTATTATATTTTTTGGGTATAAATTTGTCTCTGCGAACTTTCATCCCATTAGCATATACGCATATACGTATACTGTACTAATCAAATTTCGGAATTTTGTTTTTTTTTTTTAACAAAATACAGTAATTGAAAAAAACTGATGACTGTATATGTGAACATTTGGTAAGCTGGCAATACCCTCTGCAGGTCGGACCATGCCGAATGATAAATCGGGTCTAGCCTGGATGTTGGAACTAATTCTCACTACGTAAAAATTCTTTTTTAACGCTAAACATGTTCATTACATAAGAATGTTGCACGGCCGTACAATATACTGATACGGCATGGAGAATTCTTGGTGTATCACGGAACCCGAAAGGGTCCCGCGTTGCATTATATACGTACATTGTCACAAGACTGGCCCCTATGAATTAATAATTATCCGGGATATCTTTTCATCAAATCAAGTTCTGATATTCTGCACGACATCCGCATATGTAGCATCTACGCAAGTTCGTAAGTCGGCAAACAATCTCCATTTTGTTTGCCGACCATAAATAAAACTGCCATACCGTACGTAGTATGTTTTTCTTCACGGTGATCAATTTGTGACCCTACTCTTCTTTCTCCAAGAATTATCATTGACTGACTGATTGAGAAAAAAAAATGCCTGCCAGAAAAAAAGTATCCGTTGAATCGTCTTCCACATCCACGTCCGTTCAACTTCCGAATGATACCTCCACATCTTCCCGCAATTCCTCTTCTAAAACTCCTTCAAAAACAAAAACAAGTCCGACAATCAACCTAGTCTTCTCCAAGAAGTATACCTACCCGATAAATCGCCGTGGAGCCGATTACAAAAAACTCTCGAAATTTATCGCAGAGGCCCTACGATACATAAATACTTTTAATTACCCGTATGAAATGTTTTATGATTTAGATGGGAAGGAATATGCGTTTAAGTCGAGTACCGATGACACCATGAAAATACTGAAAGACATCCTTGAGGGTGATGATGGACAGCGCGTCGATACTGTTTACATTTTGGCAGAACGCAAGGTCTGTAATTAGGATAACATGATTGAAAATAGTTTGTTCTCGTTACGAGAAATTTTATTGAAACTTTACTTTTAACATGTATACATGCTCTCCACTCACTCTTGCAATCACTCTGTAACAGGTCGGAATTCAAACGTTTTTCGCATATAACATGGATTTTATAGTGTTCATAATATTCTTATGCAACTTGTCATGGTTCATTCTTGTGGGAACGCAAGAGACAAAGATGGCATCAATCGTCATAGGGGTTGGGTTGGGCCTTTGGTTGTACTGGAAATATTTGAGATAGGCAATGTAAAGTAAGCAAGCAAAGAATTAGGATACAAAACGATTTGGAAAATGAAAGCCAAGGTAGAATTGTGGACATAATATCACATACGACACAACTTTATTAATATAATGGGAAATGTTCGTTTATCTTAACATATATATATATATATAATTATGCGATTCTTGGGATTGCGTTATATAGAAGCGCATCTGTATTTATTTATTTATCACGCCCCACTTCAGTCTCGCTGCCAACCCCTGGGAATGATCGCATCATTAATTTTCATCTTTGTAATAAAAACATTTGGTAGTAATTCTTGTGGGCGATGGCAGATTCTTGTCTTTATATATTTACAGTAAATAGAGATTTTTTTTAATTCACTTACATTTAGTGTTTGTCCGAGTCGATGTGCTTCTCCTGTACATCGTTGGGCCATGCAAAAACTGGCATGAAAAGAAATTGTATTCATAGTGTATTTGTTATTTAGAAAAAAAAAATCAATCTTACTTATCAACTGCACTCGAAAATATAATAGTATGCTGTACAGTATAAGAAAAATAATAAAATACTGTTTCTTAAAAAAAAAGAACATAACATACGTCGAGATTTATTTGAAATAAAAAATATAATATACGTAGTGATTACCTATTTCTTGTCTTTAAAGAAAATTCTATCTTTAAAAAGATAACAATAGCTGCCGTAAAATAATGATGATGATAAATTTTTGTTATGACATTTCGAAATTTTCACGATTATGATTTTGAATATATTAAAATAACAATAATACTCTGTTATTTAACGTAATTTATTAGACTAAAGCTATTTTGCAAAATATTTTATTAGATATTTTTATGACAGCTTGTCATTTAGTTCTAGAAATAAACAATTTATCTTTAGTAGTTTTTATCAGTTAATTTATCAGAGCTTTATCAATATCAAGTAAAATATTACTGTGTAGCATTTGTGAATACCATGCAAATTATTTACAGTAATAAGTTTTTTATAGACTGTAGTTGTTAACTATTTATAAATACGTATTTGAATTATAGCCCATTAAATACAAATTAATAAAATCCATGTCAAAGTTTTATTAAAAATAGAAATATTCAGCAATTATTAAAAACATTTGATAATATAAAATTAAAATCTGTAACAATAAAATGTCATAGCATTTAACAATCCAATACTTGAAGAATTTAAAAAATTTATATTTAAATTTGAAATAATAACAATCCTCAATTTTTTATTTTTAACAATTTAATTTAAACATTTGACAAAACTATTCTTTATTATACATTTTGATAAAATTAAAAAATTACAATTTATAAAATATTAAATTTATTATTATATTTTTTAATAATAATATTGATAAATTATAATTAATACTTGATAAATTTATTAAAATATTTTTTAAAATAATTAAATATATAGTATATAATTTGATTTAATTATTTATTAGAATTTTTATTTTTTTTCTTATATTTATTTTTTATTTTATGTTAATTTATTATAGTTTTATATTATATTTTTTTAATTTTTGTTTTTGATATTGCCTTAAATTTTGTTTAATCATATACTTTTATTAATTTGATACTTTTTTAAAAAAAAATTTAGAAATAATTTCTTATAATTAATAATTAATAATCAGTAATCTTATTTGGTTTTTTTACTTTTTATTTTATTTTTCAATCAACTTGATATGTTTTTAATAATATTTTATTATAACAATAAAATTTAAATACATAATTAAATTAATTTGAATATTTATTTAAATTATTTATAAAATGTTTAACTATTAATTATAATTATTTAATAAATAATAACTTAATTATTTGATATAAAAATTTTTATTCAAAAAAAATATTCTAATAAAATATCAATTATAATTATATATTTAGAATTTCAAATCAATATCAAAAATATTGGCTTATAAGAAATTAATATATATTAAAACTCTTTTTCACAAATCAATTTTTTGTTAAAAATTTCCTTATTTGGTAATAGTCTTTACAGGAAACTTTTCAAGTCCAATGTATCTTCAAATGCACTTCACAAAAAACAGTTCCTATATGTAACTATTCACTAGAATTGAAATCAACTCTTTCAAATTTTCTATCTTGACCTCTTTGACAATCAAATAATCAAAACAGATTTTTCAGGAAATCTTTTTATTCCAAATTCGCCAATTTTCCCAACCAATTCCTCATCATAAAAGAGAGAAAAAACATAAAAGAAATTGTTAAAACTGGCTTTACAAATAATATTTGAATTATTAATTTTACAACTGAAAATATTAAAAAAAGTAGCAAAGAATAATATTCTCAAATTTGTATCAAGCTATCAAATATAAGAAATATTTTTCTCAATTTCCAATATATTAATAACATAGTGAAAAAAATAAAAAAAACTCATCTTAACATTAAACTCTACAACTGTCTACAAGAATTTTTCTCTCTTTCTCAGGAAAAAACAAGAAACTCTACTCAGTTTACTTCTGAAAATGATCTACTGCCTATTACTTCACTTGTCTTCCAAAATATGGATATTATTTAATTAACTCAAATGCATATATATGCAAACCCCCTAACTATCAATTCAGCCATATCCAAATATGTCAATCCTAATAAAATCAGCAAAACAATAAACGAACCAATGAAACTATCTGATTTAGATTCCTTATCTACAAATTTTTCACAATTAAATACTACTTATAACTAACCAATCACTAACTCACCTGACAATTCCATCACTATCTTCAACTTTATGAATATCAGCGAAATAAAATTTACAAGTCAATTACAATTTATTAATTTTGAAAATATTATTAATCTGGATCAACTCTTCAAATCCACGATTACCACTAACCAATCACCTCAATCAAAACACTTGGACATTCTTTTTTGATTGACAAATCCAAGAGGAATCGCAACAAATTTATAATGTAAAACAATATAAAAGTTTCTGTAATGAAACAGAAACATTAGCAAATCAACTTTTTTCAGCACCTAACAATATTTCTACAATTATTAAAATTCTAACCAAAATTAAAAAACTATTCAAATATCTCCATATTTTCTCCAACCCATTTTTAACAAACTCAAATTCAAAGACTGCATCTTCTTTAGTTTCTTTACTTCCAAAGAAACAATAAAACCAGCACATCAAAAAGAATCCAATAAAATTAAAAAGAATTTTCAGAAAAAATACAAAAAAAAATAAAATCTTAATTTCATCAAATTCAAAACAAAAAAAAAATCTGTATAATAGTGTATACAATCCTATTGACTATCTATCTTAGAACTATCAATATTAATAGCATGTCCTTCTATAAACTTGTAAGCCTTCTTACATACTTCATTAATTATTTTATTGGAAAACTACAATTTATTATTAACTTCAATGAACTTAAGAAAAAACTCAAGGAATATTCTGATAATATTCTCTTAGAACTTTTATTTTTTTCAACTAAAATTCTACCAAACATTAAAATCAAACTTCTATACAACCTTTTCTTACAAAACAAATTACAACTTATTCCAATTTTACATATACTCAGATCCTATTACAAGTTTCAAAAACTTATAGATTACTTCTTCAAAATTAACCTATCACTTTCAGCAAGTCCCAATGACCTACTTCTAAAATACAAGAAAATATTTTCAATTAAGAAACACAGCAAACTAAACAAACTCTCTGAATTAAAAAATCTCCTCCATGAAAATTACTAAGTCCCCCAAACTTCCAGAAACTTTATTTAAACTTCTACTATCAAAAAAAACCATTACCTTCAATATACCACCTTCTTGAACCAAAATACAAAAATCTTTTTCCCTTAAATCTTAAAGATAGTATCTTAACAATTCAAGAACTAACAATACTTCTTTGCAAAACCTATTACTTCAAACTCTTACCAAATGATTTCATTTATATCAGAAAAGAACTTTCTTTTTCTCTTAACAAAGTTTTAGATCTAGAAAAAATATTCCTTTACCTCTAACAAACTTTTTGACATATTAACCCTTTTTAAATTCTCTCTCAAAAAAATATCTTTTTCAAATTTCTTTTCCAAAGGAATGAATCAATATCCAAAAACAAAAAAATACAAATAAACATAACCAATAATTACTAACAAAGTCATATTTTCCAATAGAATTTATTATAGTTAATGAAAAGGCCAATACCAATTTGCTAATAATAGATAAAAAATTCTTTAGAAAAAATATAATCAAGGCATATCATTACTACCAATTCTTCAAAATTCCAGAAAATTAAATTCAAATCAAATACAAACCTCCCATTTCAAATTCTATAGAACTCAAAAATTACTTAATTGAAAACAATATCAATATAGACATTCCTATTGTCAACAATACTAAATTTACTTCAAAAATTCAAAAGCTTAGAGAACACTTTGTTTTTCAATGTCTCACCAATAAATATATTATCTAATTAAACTTTCTGAACCAACGACAATTTTTTTGACAGATTATTGTAAAAGTATTGAAAAATATATAAAAAATATATTTATCAATTAATAATATTTAAAAACTTGTATAATATTTTAAAATAAATTAAATAGTAAATATATTTGTTTATAGCTTTTAAGATAATATCAATCAAATTATAATACTCTGTTCTTAAGAATTTGGTATACAATGTTTTTAGTATTGATAAAACATTGTTAGATCCACTTAACACCACAATTGGCTTTGCCAATATTACAACATGGAAAATTTTATCAAAAATTATAAGATATTTTAAAGAATTATTTAAAAACAATACATATAAATATATCTATATAGTGTAAATTTTTGAAAAAGTAAGATCTAGAAAAGAAACCCATGACAAGTATATTGTCTTTGCTATATTAATATATAAAACAATTTTGAATTTTAAAAATAATATAATTTAAATTAAAAAAAATTTGATAAAACCCAAATACTAAAAAACAAATACTATAAATTTGAATTTTTTATAAAATAATTTAAAAAATTTTATTTAATTTTACAATGCTATAGAAAAAATTACAAAATAATAAAACCTTTTACAAAAAATTATTATTATTATTATTATTTTATAGGTAAACATCATTTCTTTATTTAATTTGTATAGTGATAGATATACATTATGAAAGAAACAACATCTCTCATGTATAATAGTACAACGAATTAAATGCTAACTTGCTTACAGTAACCACTAGACTAATATTGAAAAGAAATTTTAAAACAATATATCTTGTCGAGAGGCTCCGAGCAGCTATAATTACTTATTCAGTATTAAATGGAAGAAAATTAAAATAATTTGAAATTAATTTGGAAATGCACTTAGTGAAATTAAATTCATTTTGGATATAAGAATTAGCCACTAATGTAAGTAAATCTATAGTAGTTGATGTTGAAGTGAAGGAGTTGTTGAGAGATTAGAATTTAGTTGGGTTTTTGGTCATTTGTTTTGATGTATTGCTATGGAAGTTATTGTTCCATTTGATACTACTGTAAACCACTGCATACAATACCCCCCCTTGAATAGTACCCTTCCTGATTTTTTTAATAGTATTTTTCTTTTTTTTCTTAAGTAATTTTTCTGGTGGAATGATTAATACCCGGGGTATTGTATGCAGTGGTTTATGGTAGTATATATATAAAGAAAAGATCAAATCTCAAAATAAAAAGAGAAATTTTATAATAAAAACTAAGAGACAGTTTAAGTAATTGTTTTATCATAAATGTATATTGATAAATTGTAAGTTTATTTTGTAGAGTTTAAAAAAAAATTTAGATCAAATTATTATACTTTAGTCTTAAAAACCTTAGTAGTAAAGAAGAATTTGAATAACCTCTTACACAACTAATCTAACAAGTAAATATTACTCAATATAATTCTTAGAAAGTTCAATATTTCTTTTGACATTATTTGAAAAAAGAAGAACTTTTGAATTATTTTCTCAAAATATTATACAAAATTTAAAAGCAGCATTCAGTAACTGTTATTATTTCTATAACTTCAGAAATCAAATAAAAAAAAACTGCTTTTGTAACAAATACTAATATTAACTATCTAAATACAAATACTTTTCAAAAAGTACTTAATATCTTAAAAAATTCTAATAATCTTACTAATAAAAAAATTTTTATACCAGCTATAGTATTATTATTTTAAATAAATATTAGTTATTCAATACCTTTAATATATAAACACTTATTTGGTATCAATATGTATTAACTGTAAAGTTGCAATAAGCTATAATTAATTTAATTTCTATATACAGTTCTGGCAAAAAAAAATGGCACTCTTGATTTTTTTAAAAATTAAGTAATTAGATCGCAAATTCTGTTACACTAATGACAAATTTAGTTAATAACCGATTATTTTAAAGTCAAAAAAAAAAATTTGTGCTACTTAATATGACA
>CAJVPV010000895.1:0-18303 GCA_910591835.1 Acaulospora morrowiae
ATATGGCTTGAATTAAGTTCAATAAAAACCATTAGGCATCGATCGCCTTCTTCACCAAAAAAAAAAAAAAAAAAAAAAAAAATTAATTTTTTTTTTTTTAATATGAATGGATATTAAATACAAAATATTTATTAAACTTTAGTTTATAATCATTATATTATGAATCCTACACCACTTATTTGTGGAAGTTAATCCTAGCCTATTATATTGTTAACCAACTATACGAACTTGTCCATTACTTAAGTAGATCCACACGTTAGATGGGATAAATTCAAGGGTGGAAAATCTTATCACCAATTTAAACCTGCCTAACTTGCTAAGTCCAGATTCAGCAATCTTGTGACTACTCACTATTAGAGAGTGTATATCTTTCAGGGTTGATTAAAATATTCAGATAATTCATTCAATACTTTTCACCTAGTTCCTCGGAAAAGGTACTATACTCTTTGTTATTACCTGTAGCTTTAGATTTTTCCTTCTTTTCAAATCCTCTTCTTTTAAACAAGTGCCAGATTGGGATAGCCCAAGCTAGAGTGTTCTTTATACTATAGAGACTTCTGTGCCAGTTGAAATTATAGATTTATATCGGAGTTAGACCAGAAGCCTTACTTCGTGTAATCTTTTCTGCTTCAATCTGTTTTCAATCCACAATTGTCAAAAAGACCAAAGATCCTATCTTTATATAACCTAACTAAATTTGATTTAGATCCAGATGTTTGGGATATAACATTTGTAGGAAAATCAATAAATCCACAAATGAAGAATAAATTTATATATTTTTGGTTCTTGTGGATATTGAACCAAGAACATACATTTGGAAACCAGGAAGCATTATCCACTGTGCTATTGATCTATTGGTCTTATTTATTTAAATTAATTATTTTATAGATATTAAAAATTTATTATAAAAAATATGCATCTAAAAAAATTAAAAATATAATAATAAATTATGATTTTAAGAATAAAGATTTAATATTATATATTACTAAATGATCAAATTTTATTATAAATGAAATTGAAATTTTTAAAAGCTAAACAAGTTTTGATATTTATTGATTTATTAAATTAGTAGAAGGTAAATTATTTTATTATTATTTTTTTTTATATCTACAGTTAATTCAGAAACCATCATCATCTTTTTTTATATCTCCCAGTATTTCTTCAAGGTATATGAATGCTTTTATAGAAAACCTAAATACTTATTTTAAACCTAAACCTCTAAGTATAGATATTGGAAATAAGTAAGTTTGCTATATTTTAAACAAGCTGATCTATTCTATTGACTTGATGATTATTATCAGCAGTCACTACTACTATTTTCAACCATTCAGTTTAGTCAAGACTTACTAGAATTTTTGTTAGTAAGATATCATTGGAGGATGAGGGTATACCAGTATATCAAATTCACCTGGAAATCAATTCCAGCCTCACCTTACCTAATTTAACCTAACAATACATGTGGAGATTATGGTTTATAGGATTATATAGTTAACTGTTACAAGTATATCCCTTAGGATAGAACATCCTATAATATAAGCAACCTCCTGTATCTCTAATCAGATCCTTGCTATCAATAAATATATAAAACTTATATTGATAGTTGTGTGACTATTTATTTAGCCATTTATACTATATATGTGATGAAATTTAATTCAACCATTTTTTAAAACCCGTATTATGATAGAATTACTAAGTAACATATAGTAATTAATTGGAATTCGTATTTAATTTGAAATTGTATTGTCAATCAAATTTCTTTTATAGTAATATGACCACATATATGGTCTATATCTTTCTTTTCACTATTGGAAAGATCCTATAAAACTTCTTTCCCCTTTTGAAAGTATTTTCCAGACAATACTTGATAAGAAAGTTAAATTCGGAAATCGTAAGCAAATTTTTCACTCAGCAATATAGTCAGTAATCAATGATTTATATTTTTTATCAATCAAATTATCTATCTTTTTGACTTATGGGAAGTAATCTACCTATAAGGCTTCTTGATCGTTAGAACAATTCAAATAGCTCTCTATCATAAGTTACAAGGCAATAACATAAAATTCCAATTTGGAATATATGAATTGTCCCAGCTAGGGTTGAATCATGGTTTATAGGTTAGCTCTATCTTGCCTTAGTCCATTAAACTATAACCAGATTGATCTGGAAGATAAATTATTTTATTTATTGTATTTTTTATATATTAATATTATAATTTTTATTATAGTGATATTCAAATAAATATTCATATTTAAGTAAAATATCAAAAGATTATTTAGCAATTCTGATAACAAGTATATTTGCTGAAAAAATTTTTCAAGTACAAGTGATTTAATTATACAAGATAGAACTTGTCTTGCTACTAATACAATTTATATAATAATATATTTAAAATATTAGTATCAATTAAATTTACAGTATATTATTGATATATATCATTATAATAAAATCATAATGAGTCAATTGCTTTAATCTGTTTTATATTGTATAATATTAGATATTATTTTGCTTAAAAAAGATATATAAATTTGATTAGAATTTGTAATATCAATACAAATCAGTTTATCAATCATATATTCTATAGTTACTTTACATATAGTATTTCTTAACAGTTATAATTAAGAGTTAGAGTTAAAAAACTTAAACTTAAAAAATAAAATATCTCATTTAAAAAGTTTTTTTTGTTTATTGAACAATCTTGCATCTGCTCCTTTTAATAGATTCTTTTTTTTTTTCTTATTTAATTAAAAATTTTTTATTTTTTTATTTTTAAAAATTATTTTTTCAAAGTTTATAAATTTATTATAGAAGATACAGTAGTCACTAAGTATATTTAGTGGACTGATTGTAATAGATAGGAAGTGTTCTGTGGGTTACTTTTATTACACTATATCTTTTAATTTCTTTGGATTCTTTTTTGCTCAAGAGTTTAATAATACTTATATATGGTTTTAATACAAATGGAGAACTGGATTACAATATTAAAGTATCTGCATCCATATCATATAATCTGAATATTAAGTTTTCAGTAGCTAAAGGATATTTATATATATATACAGTATATATTAGTTTTCTATATATATACAATATATATTAGAATACTCTTTCCGTTGATCTCTTTGCCAATCCAAAAAACAGACGTTCTCAAAAATATTTTTTATTTTTAATAATAAAGTCTATACACTTTCCTTAAAAAAATTATTTCCTAAAGGCAGGTGCCTCTCCCACTTGTCTACTTTTCCTTCTTTTAAAAACTTTGGATATTTCTATAACAAAATAAACAAAACTTTACCCATTTGGTTTATGGTAAGAACATCTTACTGGGAAGAAGAAACTGATCGAAAAAACACCCTCCACTATATTCTCCCTAGGTCTGAAACTCTAGAAAGTGAACTACTAGTAAATACATTTCCCAAGCTCCATAAGAACCTTGGGTCAACCATAAGTAAACAATCTTCAATCTAAAGGCAGGTGGATAAGCTAGTTGAGCCTATCAAGTGAATGCATTTCCCAAATACCATAAGAACCTTGGGTCCATCATAAATGTTACACCTCACTATAAGGCAGGTGGATAAGCTAGTAGGAACTTATCAACTTGGGTGTATGAACTTTTTTTACCATTCATATATGTCTGTGATAGCACTTTCAAGCATGGCAAATTTTTTGAGTTTTTTCTGGGGAATTTTGCCTACCTCAGTTTGATCCTGAATTTTTTGTTACACCGGAATCTCTGGTTGGTGATTGGCTGAAATTTTGGGATTGATTGATCGACACGTAAAAGAAAAGTAAACAAGACACGTACTCCCACGTGTTCCATGTCATACCATATTATAACTGATGATGTGATTGGATAATAATGAAAGAGCAAGGTGTTGAGGTTTCCTTTTGATAAGAAGTGGCTTGAAGTCTCTCCCCTTTCTGTGCCGGTTTCTTTTCTCCTCAAGATCAAAGAAGGCTCTCATTAGACTGGTGATTGGTTTAGATGGGTTTTTATTTACCAGCACAAACTTTTCCTTTCCCCTTTATTTCCCCTTTATTTCTTAAAAAAATAAAAATTTTTTTTTTCTTAGGACAACAAGGTTGTGCTGGAGTGACAGTCTGAGTGTAGGCTGGCGTTGATCTCTTGAAGTGAAGATCAAAGGTATCTAACTTTAGGAAGGAGCAATTTTATCATTCCCTACAATCACATCTAGAGAGTTAGGATTTGGAAAGTTTAAGATAGTTAATACCACGCAGTAATAGCTTAATGAACTTACTCCCTTGTAATGAAATAGTTAGTGAATAGCTAGATCATGTGGGCAACACGGTGGTCTTGGTATTAAGGATTCAAGGATCGCGTACAAATCGAAAACTCATTGACGGATGTTCTGCTATGATAGATAGTTTAGCTATGTACAATGCCATTTATGGTATTATTGTTTTTCAAAAATGAATTAATAAACACGCTAATAGCAGTTTGATTAGAGGAAAAAAAAAAAAAAAAAGTATTTATTTAACTTTAAATCAAGTTTATTCAAACCTTTCAAAAAAATCAAAGATAATAAAAAGTAAGTTAATTGTATTAATTATATATTAATTGTTATAATTTTAATAAATTATATTGTTTTTTTTTCCTATAATTAAACAAGTATTTATTGTATTTATTTAATCTTTAAAAGAAGACATAATCATACATATATTGATTTTTATATATAAACTAATTACTTATACTTGAATACTTGTCTAAAGCAATTAATCTTTAGATATGATCTTAAAGATAAATAAAATTGTTTCCTCTTATTTCCTGTTTCTAAGAAAACTTGAGTTCATTGTCTATAGTAAAGATAGGTTCCTAAATTATTTAATATATAAAATTTCACAGATCAATTATATTCCTTTTAAAGGAACATAATTAATTATTTATTATTTTAATAAAGACATAATTCAAAAAACATTTGAATTAAGCGGCCTAAATTACAAAAAACCTTTATAGGTAGTTTTTTTTTTATTTTATATTAAAAAAAACTTTTTTAATAATAAAGGACATTTAAATTATATCCTCATCTTTAATTTAGGAACCTATTTTTAACCTATAGTTTATTACTATAGTTTATCTTGGTAAAATCTTGATTACTTCATATTTTTAATCATTTTTTTCCTTTTTTTATTTTGTTTCATAGCACTGGTAAGTTCTAGCATGTGATATGAGCTAGCTGTTATTATCAGATGAGTTGCCACTATTCTTGAGCTTGGAGAATCTTGTTGAATCATCCTTTTTTTTTTCTGAGAATCTTGTAAGCAAATGAGTTTCTGCTTGGATATAATGATTTTTTTTTCCTTTTCCTTTTCCCAAAAAGTTTTTTTTGTATTTTTGAATCTTTTGCATCTTGAATTTCAGATTAAATATCTCATATTTTTATATCAGAAATTAAAAAGTTTATTGAGAATTTTTCTAAATATAACTTTGAAAATCTTTAGTAACTGAAAAATATTAATCCATTCTTCTATATCTTTTTTTGTCCAGAAACTAATAGATATATTAATTAGTTTCTTGACAGAATCAGATTTTTCTACTTTCCATTTGCTAAAGAATACAATTATTGCTATATAATTTATATTCATCTTTTTGTCAGTATAATATGAAATCCATGTTTTAACAAGTTTGTCTTAAGCCTAATATCATATATTCTTTTTGAGTTCTTGTGTTTCTTTACATATTAATAGATGGTCTAAAGTTTCTTCTTAAAGTTAACAGAGTGTACACAAGCTGTTGGGCATTTCTAAGACATTTCTCTTAATCAGATTATTTATAGTTGAGAGTTTGTTGTAGTCTTGAATATTTTACTTTCTGCTAATTTAAGGGAGATAGTTAGAAATTCTTTGTTTTTGTTAAAGTCCTAGAAATCTTTTCAATCAAATTTTTCAGGATTCTGAATTTTTTTTTTCTATCTTTGCTAGATCTGGTTTTATGATATCCATTGCATTAGAATTTCTCTTTCATTATAATCTTTAAGAAATGCTCTAATTGAAATATCAATAGGAATCTTGTTCTATTTTAATACTGTGATAAAAACTGCTATGGATAGGGGTCTCTATTGAACTTTTGGTTCCTTCTTGATCATTTTTGCCAGCTGGTCTATATAGTTATTATGAAAGTCTTTGCTGTAGGCTTTAATTTTAATAAGCTCTAGGTATAAATTCTTTTTGAATATTATATTTATTAATCTTAATCAGAGCTGCCAGTTTGATTTTTTCATCTGTTTTTTTAGTATTCTTTTGAATATGGCTTATTTATAGTTAAGTAAATATTTATGTAGAAAGAATTGTTTGTTCTTATTTCAACTGTACTGCCATTTGAAACTAATAAAGTTGCTAAGAGAATTACTACTAGGTTTGTTCTAGTTGATAAAGGCCAGTTATCTATGGCTGCTTGGAATAATCTTTCAGGATTAGGATTTTCAGTTTGTATCTATGCTGTATTTATTTTTAAGAATTGGTCTTATACTTGTCCTAATAATCTATTAATATAAAATTGATATGAATCTGTATAGTTTTTAATTATATTGAAGTAATATTCTTTATATAGCAGAACATAAAGATCTTTTACTAGCAAGTTATCTTGTATGATTTGTTTGTTATAGTCTTTAATCTCTACAAATTGAAATTTTAATATGGATATATCTTGTAGATATATCTTTTTTATTTTGGCCTTAACCAGATTTTCTAGTGTATAAATTTCAATAGAAATGATTAGTTTCTTGTTTCACTTGTATTTTTTAATGTTGTTGCTTTAGGCAAATATAAGTGTATAGTTTTCTTTAATGTTTTTGTGATCTGGTTATATCCTGATAAATTTAGTCTATTCTAGAAATATACTTGAGCTGATTTGATAATGTTTATCTTCTTGCTATTAGTTGCCAATATGTCTTTGCTTCTAATTTAATAGAGCTCTTTATTGGTATTGTTTATACTTACTTGCCAGTTTTATCTTCTTGAATCAGCTGGCTTCTCTACTGTAAAAAGCAATCTATCTTGTAATATCCAGTTATATCTAATTCAAATTAATTTCAGCATTTCAAATTCATTTGCCAATACTTGTTTCACTACATAATATCAACTTGGAACTGGTTTATGTCTATGGCCTTGGGGATCTTATATTAGTTTTTAGTTTAATAGAATGTTGAATTTTTTATCTATAAGCTGATTTATGAATATAATGTTATGTTTTTTCAATAAGATTATTGCTTTGTTATAAGCTCTAAGATTATTTAACAAGATTTAATTGTGATATATCTTTCTTTCCATTGGAATATGTTTTTTTAGTATAAGTCTGAAAAGATAATACATAATTTGTTAACTGTTTTAAGTATTTAAACTAAAAAGTTTTTCTTGTATAGATTGTAAGAGATGTCATTTGAAAGCATGTTTGCTTGTTTTTAATATTTTATTTGTACTTGCTTAAGATGAATAAGAATCAATATATCAGAGTGATTCATGTTATTGAGATGATTTGTAAAATTAATAATTTGACTTTCTATTTAAACTTCATAAAATAAATTGCTTCTTTATAGTAAGATATTTTGCTAATTTCAACTAAAAAATCATTTCTAGTCAATATTTTTGATACATAACTATTGTGATTCTAAGGAATAAAAAATTTTTATTTTTCTAAAAATAAAAGAAAAAAATAAAGAAAAAAATAAAGTTATTTTAATAAATAAAAACATATCTAAATTAATTATCAGTTTAATAATAAAAATCTTCTTTGATCTTAAAAAGAAAAAAAACTATCACAAGAGAAGAAGGTGAAGATTTTAAACTATTTTTAACAAGATAATACCTTGATACCTTGTTCTTTTATTATATTCAATTGTATCATTAGTTTTAATATAGTATAATATAGAATATATGAGGAGCATATATCTTGTTTATATTTTTTATATGTTAATTAATCAGTTCAAAATTTCAGTCAATTATCAATTAGAATTTTTAATATAATAAAAAATTCAGAATCAAACTGAAGTAAGCAAAATTTCTCAAAAAAAATCAAAAAAATTTTTGATATACTTAAAAATACTATTATATTATATAATTGATAAAAAAGATTATATATCTTAATAAACTTTCTACTAACTTATCTATCTACCTCAGATAGCAGATGTTCACTTATGATAGATACAAGATTTTTATAGAGCTTGAGAAATGTATTTACTAATAACTTATTTTTTAAAGTTTTAGATCTAAGGAAAATATAATAGAGGATATTTTTTTTGACAGGTTTTTTCTTTTTAATAAAGTGTTCTTGCTATAAATTAAATAGGTAAAGTTTTGTTTATTTTATCATTAAAATATATAAAGTTTTTTGAAAAAGAAAAGGTAGATAAGTGGAAGGAGATATCAGCCTTCAAAAAGTAAAGTATAAGGAAAATATATAAACTTTATTATTAAAAAAATAAAAATTTTCTTGAAAACATCTGTTTTTTGGATTAGCAAAAGGATTAGTAAAAAGAGTTTTTTTTTTTATAATAATAATAGACTTATATATAATATACAGTATATATTATATTATTTTATATATATAATTTTTAATAAATAATAAAAAAAAAAATATAAATAATTAAAAATATATAGTTATTTATTAGTAAAAAGTCTAAAGAAATTGTAAAATATTAAATTAAATTGTTTAATATTTTTAAAGAAATAAAAATTCATTATTTAAAGAAAATAAAATTGATTTAGAAAATCTTTAAAAAAAATAATTATATATAATTATATTATATTAATATTTTTATAAGATATTTAAATATTATTAAAACAAAAAAAAACTCTTTTCACTAATCCTCTTGTTAATCCAAAAAATAGACATTCTCAAAAATAATTTTTATTTTTGATAATAAAGTCTATATACTTTCCTTAAAAATATTATTTTCTGAAGGCTGGTACCTCCCCACTTGTTTACTTTACTTTCTTCGAAAAACTTTGGATATTTTAGTGACAAAATAAACAAAACTTTATTTATTTGATCTACGGCAAGAACACCTTACTGGGAAGAAGAAACCTGTAGAAAAATACACTCCATTACTTTTTCCTTAAATCAAGAACTTTAGAAAGTGAACCACTAGCAAATATATTTCCCAAGATTCATAAGAATCTTGGGTCCATCATAAGCGAACACCTTGGGCTAAGGTGGGTGAATAAGCTAATTAAGCCTATCAGTGAATACACTTCCAAGTAACATAAGAATCTTGGGTTCACTGTAAGTAAATTTCTTTGATCTAGGCAGGTGGATAAGTTGATAGGAGTCTATTATCCAGGTGTATGAACCTTTTCTACTATTTATACATGTCTGTAGATAGTACTTTTTAACATATTCAATTTTTTCTTGGTTTTTCTGGAGAATTTTGCCTACCTTAGTTTGATCCTGAATTTTTTGTTACACTGAAAACTCTAGATAGTGATTGGCTGAAATCTTGGATTGGTTAATTAACAAATAAAAGAAATGTAAACAAGACACATACCCACATGTGCCCTGCGTCGTATCATATTATAACTGATAATATAATTGAATAAAGTGAAAGAGCAAGGTGTTAAGATGTTCTCTTGATAAAAAGTGTTTGGAAGTTTTCCTCCTCCTCTCTTGTACCAGTTTCTTTTCTCCTCAAGATCAAAGAAGACTCTCATTAGACTAGTGATTAATTTTGTTGGGATTTTTATTTTACCAGTGCAAACTTTTCTCCTTCCCTTTTACCCTTCTCTTTTATCTTCTCAAAAAATAAAAATTTTATATCTTAGGACCACAGAGGTTAAGTTGAAGTAAACAGTCTTAATAAAGGGCTGGTGATAATATTGAGATCCACAAAAAACATGGGTCAAGATAGAGCAACTTTTTTTATTTCCTTTAATTACATATAGAGGCCAATAACCATTGACAAGTATACCGTATAAAGTATAATAAGTTTAACCTATAGTATAGATCTGTCAGACACTAGATGTGTCTATACATTTGTAACTGAAGTTAATTCGAATCCATCAGTTTGAATGCAAACAAAACTTGAATATATGGTTTGATTAAGTATAAAAAAAAAATTTTTAAATATTATTAAAAACAAATATTATTATATCAAATATTTATTTATTATATAATTAACTGACTTGTTAAAAAGAATTTTAAATAAATATTTAAAGTTAATTTAATATGTAAAAATAACTTATAAGAGAAATTATAAAACAATAACTTATTATAATATAATACTATCTGAAAATTTATTGAATTGAACTTATTATTTGAAAGAAGAAGTGAAAAAATTAATAGAAAATATAAAAAACAAAAAATTATTAAAGAACTATTAATATATTTAGAAAAGTATCAAATTAAAAAAGTAAAATAATAAATGAGATTAGGAAGGTAATTATTAAGATGAAATTAATAGAAGATATAAAAATATCAAAAAAAAAAAAATACAAAGTAATAAATTTTAAAAATCTTTAAATAAATCAATTAAGAAAAAAAAAATTGAAAGAGAAAAAAAAAACAAAAAACAATAAATAACTTAATTTATATAAATGATTTTTTGTTATGTTCAAATTAATTTGTTTTATTATTATATTTTAATAAATTTTTTGTTAATTATAATTACAAATAATAATTGAATTTTATTAATTATTTTTATTTGCTAAATAATAATGAATTAAATATTAAGATATATATACTGTATATAAATTCATCAAATTTTTAAACTTAAAATACTATATATTAAATTATAATTAAGTTATATATCAAATAATTGTATTTTATTTATTAATTTATTGTCAAATACTATTATATTATAATCAAACTATTACAAACATTTATTTTCTAATTATATTAATTTAATGCCAAGTAGAATCAAATGACATAAAATTCAACTTGAATTTAACTATAGAAATATATATAATTCGAAACATGCCGAATAATCAAATTTCGACTAGTAATGGTTTTTTTTTGTATATTAAGTAATTTAAATTACAAAAAACCTTTGTAGATAATTTTTTTTTTTTGATTTTATATTTTAAAAAATTTTTTTAATAATAAAAATGTCGTTATATTCTTACTTTAGTTTAAGGTCCTATTTTTAATTCAATTATTTTGAAAAGTTGATTTATATGTTACAAAGAGTCAAATAATATATCTCTTCCTGTTTTACTAAAATATCAAAAGCTCATTATTCATTTTATTAAGTAGTTAAACCGGATCAAAAAATATATTATTAAAATAACAACTCATTGGAATAAAAATTTGTTACAGTACTTCTATAATGTTTCTAAACATATAAACTTTTGTTATTTAATTCGATACAAATTGTCAAAAGCCTGATATTCTGTGACAATATAAAATCCGGATCTATATAAAGATTCTTAATTATACTAAGGTCGTTGGCTTATAAAACATGTAAATTTTTTCCCGTTTTAATAAATTTTAAACAACGGGCATGTGTTTTAATGTCCGCTTAATTATTAGATCACGGATACTAACCATCCAAAAAAATTCTGTTTTTTTTTTTGCAATGTTCTTTGTACATTATAGATTGACTTAAACTGCTTGAGGCAATTTTGATACGAAACACTAAACCTTTAAGAATTACATAATTTGGCACCAATACGCCTTACTTTTTTTAGCATTTCTACTGCATGACATTTTACGTTCGTAATATTATTTTTAAATTCTAGTAACTGAATTTTTAATAAAGAACTGATTCCTTTGTACTTGGTTAAAGTATAATGAATATAATGAGTGGTCTAATAGCGAAAAAAGCATTTAAAATAATAACTCTAAATGGAATAGTTATACCATATTCTGCATAGATCTTTTTGAAATTTTTGATTAAATGTAAGGAGCACATGTATTTTAATTGATGATGAGTTTCTAACCGTACATCAATTCTAAAGATCTCAAACAGTCTCAGCTTCAATAATGAAAATTTAGTCAGAACCAGTAAGCACACATTGCCAATAAATCTAATTGTTACAAAACTGATCCCCGATTTTATTATATATAGTTATAAACTGACTCGTATCGTGTAAAACCATTTTTTCTTCGCGATTAGGAACGTAGCGATGTCTACTCTAGTAAAAAAGATCTGTTGTCTTGGTGCCGGTTACGTCGGTAAATACATATGAATAATTAATAAATTCAACGGAAAACTCTTCACTACATAAAATGTATTTACAGGTGGTCCAACGTGTGCGGTCATTGCTTACAAGTGCCCTCACATCAAAGTTACTATCGTTGACCTAAACGAAATTCGCATTGCCGCCTGGAATTCTAATAACCTTCCGATATACGAACCTGGACTTGATGAAATTGTTTTTGCTTGTCGAGGAAGAAATTTATTCTTTACAACAGAAGTTGAACAAGCTGTCATAGAAGCAGATCTCATATTTGTATCTGTGAATACACCAACAAAGAAGGTCGGTATGGGTGCAGGATATGCTGCTGACTTAGCGTAAGTATCAAGAAACATCAATGGATAGTCAGGTCGTATTGCATAGCGTTAATTCTGAGTTTAAATGTTTAAAGTTCAGGTTATATCGAGGTTAATAACGGATCATAAAAGAGATGTCAGTCGGATTATAGATTTGATTTTAATGATACTTCTGAATTACGCGATAAATTTTTATTTTTATTTTTTTTATCTGTGCAAAATATACAGATATGTCGAATCTGCTACTCGCCAAATTGCCGAAGTTGCAAGAAGTTCAAAGATTGTCGTTGAAAAATCTACTGTACCGTGCCGTACTGCTGAAAGCATGCGAACAATATTGGAGGCAAATTCTCGTGATGATATCCGATTTGATATTTTATCAAATCCCGAATTTCTTGCCGAAGGAACTGCTATCAATGATCTACTACATCCGGATCGTGTGTTAATAGGCGGTTTACAAACACCCGAGGGTCGACGAGCCCAAGAGGCCTTGGTCGAAATATACGCGCAATGGGTCCCCACAGATAAGATTATCACCACCAACCTATGGTCATCCGAGCTTTCAAAGTTGGTGCGTAATTTGTACTGTAAAAAGAGTGAAAATCTGATATACAAAATCAAAGAGCTAATATTATTTTGCTTACTTACGATGTAGGCTGCTAATGCTTTGTTAGCTCAACGTATTTCATCGATCAACGCTTTGTCGGCTATCTGTGAGGCAACAGGTGCGGACATTGATGAAGTAGCTTATGCTTGCGGACGAGATTCACGTATTGGACCGAAATTTTTGAAAGCATCAGTTGGATTTGGTGGCAGTTGTTTTCAAAAGGACATTTTAAACTTGGTTTACTTATCGGAGCAACTTAATTTACCCGAAGTAGCCGCATATTGGAAACAAGTGGTTGATCTGAATGAATACCAGAAGAAGCGTTTTGTCTCTTGCATAATTAAAACCCTGTTCAATACCATTACAAATAAAAGAATTGCGGTATTAGGGTTTGCTTTTAAGAAAGATACCGGTGATACCCGCGAATCAGCTGCGATCACTTTGTGCAAAGATTTTATTCAGGAGAACGCGCAAGTTCGTATTTATGATCCAAAGGTCACAGATGAACAAATCTTTTTGGATTTGAGCGAACCAGGCGTCTTGGATAATACAAAATCATGTAAGCAAATAATAAATTCTCTCATTCTGTAACTTATAAATATCTCACGGAATATGTTTTCTTTTTGATATAGTGAAAAAACGTGTTACTATAGCTCGATCTGCCTATGAGGCTTCCGAAAATGCTGATGCAATAGTTATTGCCACCGAATGGGATGAATTCAAGGTTAGTTTTCAAATACAGGTTGGTTTGGTCATTGATTGCAGATTCTTACCTTTATTTTTTTTAAGGTGTTGGACTATGAAAAGATTTACGAGAAAATGCATAAACCCGCGTTCATTTTTGATGGGCGTCTTATTATTGATGCCGAAAGATTGAGATCCATAGGATTTCGTGTACACACCATTGGCAAAGCATCCATCTAAATGTCATAATAAATTTCTTTTAAAATAGACGATCTTAGAACTTATGGTAGAATAGTTATTTGGGGTATCATAGAACATAATTTTGAATTTATAAAGCAATTAATCTTATTAAACAGCATTGGATTCTACTTTAAATAACTATATATTCAGTACATTTGCTAAATAAAGTTTAATCTCATCCAGACAAGCAGTTTTTGAAATAATATAATCATTGAAATTTTATAACATTTCAAGTAACAATTAAATATATTGTATATACAGTAATAAAATAACATTTATTTATTTATTTTTTATTTTATTAGAATTTTTTATTATTATTAACTAACGTGTTAAAAAAAAATTTCAATATTAAGAAAAAATAAAAAATTTTTTTTCTATAGTTAAAAGGAATAAACAAAAAATTATATTATATTAATATAAACATTTTTTATACAAATTGTATAGATTTTATTTTATTTTTTTTATACCGGCAAATTACATAGATTTTATATTTACTTTTTATTAAAAATAACATATACAGTGCATTACAACCATTTTGAAATTTTATTTATGTAATATAAATGTAAATAAGTTTTTTAAAACAAAATCAATTTACTGTATATAAAATTTTAAACATATAAAGAACCTATTTTATAAAAAATATATACAGTATATCCTTAAAATTTTAACTAATTTTGTTTTTTTTTTATAAACAAATTCTTAGTTATTTTCAAAATATATACATAATAAAAACTATATTATATTTGTAAAATAATAAATAACTTCTGTAAATAAAATAATTAATATATTGTAAATATATCAATTATCTATTACAATCTTAAAAAATTAAATTTCAAAAATAATAATTCAAGAAAATTTGATAAAAATTATTTTCAAAAAGATTATTGTATATATATTAAAAATAATAAACTAGTATTTATATTATAATTAATATTAAAGTATATATTTAATTATTTCAAGATATAAAATCTGTAAATCTATAGTATAGTATATATATGTGATAGAAATAGATAGATTCTTGATGCAATTTAATGCAATTATTTGATGCAATTAATTGAGTCACTATTAAAACATATAAAATAATTAAGTCAGACACAATTATTTTTAAGAATTTTGGCAATTAAGTTAACAGCAAAATAATTTACACCATATGTATAGTATAGTGGTTAGTACTTTACTGATCAGATTATAAGATATCAATTCAATCCTATGTAAAGGTAATTGAATAAAATTAACATAATATCTGATACTATAACCAGTTATATACTGTTTTTCATAAGAAATCATTTATATACTAATTCAGCAAGTATTAAGATTGTGATTTTTCTATTAAAGGCATAGTAATTTAATAATTATTTGATTAATGTTATAATGATCATTAGTAGAACTTCTAATAGTACCACTTTGATACTTGTTTAATACTAGTTCGATACTTAAATTTACTATAAATTCATATAAATGGGTTACAACTCATATATTAAATTTATTATAGATCAGTACTATTTCAATATCACTTAAATACTGGTTCAGTACTTTTTGAAGTCCTAATTATTAAACAATTGAGAACTCTTATATTTGAATATACAAATTAAATTATATTTTATCTTAATCAATTTTTATTAACTTTCAAAAACAATTATTTATTTAAATATATATATTGAACTATACTTCATTTTAACAAATTTGCTTAACATTTTTCTTTCCTATTGGCTATTAAATAAAGAAGCTTTGAAGAAGAGTATTGAATTGACACTATTATCTTATACGAAATAATTACCTCAACAGCTTATCATATATATAAAAGTTGTGCTCTGCTTGATATTTATATTCCTAAATTTGACAACCTAAGTCAACTGGTTTTGAACTGAAATGTCTACTAGGAAATAAAGGATTTTGGGAGCTTGGTTATTATGATTTATATGATTCTTAAGGAGTTGCATCCCATTTAATCACAAGAGCCCTAAATTTGATAGCTAGTATCAACTACAAACAAAAATTGGAATATTTATTAGAAAGTATATATTTATGTTAAGGCTCTTCTGCTACATTAACTATGTAAGTAAAAAGATATAATATAATAAGTAATTTAGGAAATAGTTAGCAGTACCTATTGCCCTTACATAAAAATTGGACCAGTAGGTTAGATGGTTTAAAACTAGTGATAGGATTTCTATTACCTATATAGGTTTCTTTCAAAAATATGAATCCATTTTATGAATATCATTAGTATCGCTAGGGCAATAAGTAGATAAACTAGTATTTAGCTATTGTAATAATAATAAACGATATTTAATATAATATAAAATTAATAGTTATTTAATAAAATTGTACTATTTTACTATATATAAAAAAAATTATTTCAAGATATATTTTGTCAAAAAAGTTTTTAAACAAATATTTTTTATAATAAATAATAAATATAAATATATAGATCTGTGGATCTATAGTACAATAGTTAATACTCTACAGGTCAAATCACAAAATACCAATTCAATCCTATATAAAGGTGATTGAATAGATTAATATAGTATCTGACACTATAATCAATTGCATGCTGTTTTTTATAAGAAGCCATTTCATATGCTAATTCAGTAAGCATTAAGATTATAATCTTTCCATTAAGGTGTAGTGATATGATGATCATCTGATTGGTATTAAGATAATTATCTAACGAAAGGTGTCACCACTAAAGATAGGTCCCTAAAGTATTTAGTATATAAAATTTACATCCTTTTATGTCCATGTCCCCTAGAGGACATAATTTCTAGCTCTTTATTTCAATAGGGACATAATTCCAGAAATGATTTATATAGATACTTAAAACTATAAAAAACCTTTGTAGATAGTTTTTTTTTATTTCTTAATATAGAAATAAAAATTTTTAATAATAAGGGACATTTGAATTATGTCCTCACAAATAATTTAGGGACCCATCTTTAGTCACCACATATTTGGAAATACAGATTGAACTGTATTCCATCTTAACCAATTCTTATTAATTTCCAAAAACAATCACTCATTTAAATATACAGATTGGACTGTACTCTATCTTATCAAACCTGCATAATACTTTTCTTTCCTGTTGACTGTTGAATAAGAAAACTTTGAAGAAGAGTACTATATTGATATTACTCTTGTGTGATATGGTCTCTCCTCAATCAATATAAGAGTTGCAAACTGCTTGACATTTATATCCTTAGATTTGACAACCTAAGCCAACTAGTCTAAAACTGGAATGTCTACTAGGAGATTAAAAAATTCCTTAAGAAGTCATACCCCACTTGGTTACAAGAGTTCTTAGATTTAATAACTTAAAACCAACCAGTAGTCAAAACTGGAACATTAGTTAGGGAATACATCAAAATATCAAGATTTCTCTGTTACAATAGTTATGTAAATGGAAAGGTATAATATAATAAGCAACTTAGAAAATAGTTAGCAGTACTCATTGCTCTTATACAAATTGGATTGATAGGTTGGATAGTTTAAAACTAGTGGTAGAATTTTTATTCCCTAGATAAGTTCCTCTGAAAATATGTGACACACTTCAAAGGTAAATAATATATCATTAAATATTAAAAGTAAATAGGTTAGTATTTAGTTATTGTAATAACAATAGATAATGTTTGATGTAATAACTTAAAAATTGATTATTAAGTTAATAAAAGCCTGCATCTAATGCTATTCTACTAAAAAAAAAATAATAAATAAATATTAATGTATTTAATATAAAACTTTAAATATATATTTTTTAGAATATAAAAAATAAAACATTAAGTTTTTTTTAATACTTTATTAATAAATTTATTATAAAATTTGATTTTTAAACTAAAAAAATTTTGATTATAAATTTTTTATAAATTTTATATGAAAATTTATTATTAGAAAAATAATTTTTATTATATAAAATTTTTAAAAAAAATCATTTATAAAATTAAAAAATAATAATTTAACTAATAAAAAAATTATTTTGTTTTTTTTTTTATAAATTAATTTTAAAAAATTTTAGGTTAATTTGTTTAATTAAAAATTAATTAATTAGTTTAAAATTAATAAAGATTATTTTTTATTTAATTTTGATTTTATTTTACAAATTAATGAATTAAAACTATAGTATATAATTTATTTGTTTATTTATTATAAGTTAATTAAATTAATACTTTTGATTATCAATTAATTTTCAATAAATTTTAATAATATACAGTGCCGGTCATAAGTAACCATACACCTTTTAAAAATTCAAATCTAATCCAATTGTTTTAAAAATGTTAGGACAAATAGTTTATCACAATTCCTGATCCTCCAAAATTTTTCAGATTTTTGTGATTGCTAGAA
>CAJVPV010000896.1:0-18302 GCA_910591835.1 Acaulospora morrowiae
TAATGGAGGATTTAATCCTTTAAAAAGATACCTCGATTGTTGTTTAAATTAGAACCAGGACCAGCGAGAGGTTCTGAAGTAAAACCAGGATTCATACGACTGCTCGTGCAGTAATTGTAAATCCCACTAAATCATTCATAAACAATAGATTAGGGGATAATATAATGCACGATATAAGTTCTGATGAGGTGTTCTTCAATTAATAGTAGTGATCACAACGTAATAAATAGGGAATGTACGGAAACTGTAACGCAGTAAAATTTATTCCGCTTTTCTTGCTGCGCAAAGGTTGTAAAAATTAAACATAAAAAAGAGGATACGTATAAAGATCCATATATCTCTTGTAGCTAAGCCCCTCTTCCAATCTATTCATAATTTGACTAATACCGCTCTCCAGGAAGGCCCAAGTGGCCGCCAGGTCGTTAGGAGGCGGCAGGGCTGGATTAGACTCCATACTAAAAAAAGTTCGATAAATATAAAATTTAAAATCAACCTTCTATAGAGAGTACAATAATTCGTATACCTAAAATAAAAGGTAATCGCTAATAATCAAAGAAGAATGCAGAATTTGTCGTTTGACGAAAGAACTTTCGCCTCTCGTGTTAAAGGGGAATAAACTGTCCTCAAATTTTAGTGTAGATGCCTATCCGTTTTATACTGAATTAGCCCAGAAAAAATAACCCGGAGTTTTGCCCGGAACTATACTCCTTTTTTGTGATTTTGGCCGGACACCGTTGTCGCGTATTATGTATACAAAGTTTTAACTTTTTTAAATGCCTTCGATTATTTACAAGAGTATAACAATTATTACCATAATCATGCTTAGAATAAATAATAAGAATTATTATTTACAACTTAGAAATAATTAAATTCAAAGAATTATTTAATGATTAAATTTATAAATAAAACAAATATTATTTTTTTAATTTAAAAAGAATCTTTGAAAATGCAAATGTATAAAATTACATCATAAAAATTTTTCTATATATTAATACTTAGGTCTAAATCTCTAGATGTGATTTGGAAATAAAATTATAATTTTATATATTTAAATCTGGATATAATTATATTTTTTATAATTATATTATAAAAATCCTTAATTTTTTTTTTTTAAAACCCTTAATTAGGCTAAAGTCATTTATTTATTAAATTATAGTGAACCATTACAATTACAATTGTATGTATAAATCTTCTCAACCTAGCTAATCTGTCTATAATATTAAATCTTTAAATACAATTTATAAAAATAATATATTGCTTATTTATTAATTGAAATTAAGATTTCTTTTGTTTAATAGAATTATAACCTGCAGATATTATAAAAATCCTTAATATATTTTTATATTTTTATATAATAATAATAATTTTTTTTAATTTAACTTGTAGAGCTTTATTATTTATATTTTATAGTTTAATAATATATAAATATCAATAAATTAATTTTTTATTTTTAACTTTCATCCATTTATCATTAATTCTTTAAAAATTTACTTTTATAATAATTTTCTTTGAAAAAGTATTTTCTACTCTTTCAATATGCTATCTATATCATAAATTTAAGGATGTAAAGACTTTAAAAACTACTGTTGCATTGGGATAGAACTTCTGAGCAAAGATCAAGCAAGTTTAAAAGTCTTGTTTGTTCTTTATTTATATCAGTCAGGGAATATGTCACATGTTAATATATATGAGTATCCGATCATAGTAAAAATGTAGATCACATTTTGAAAATTTACTATAAAATTTTCGAAAAAATTTTATTTGCTCTTAATCAAACCACATGATCATCAATCGATATCAAGAAAATTCTCTAAATAATGGTATTCTACGGGGTTCAATCTATTAGCAACAAAAATTTGGAAAAGTATTAGATATGCAAATGGAAAAGGATGTCGGGCTCGAAGTTCACTATTGCCTCCAAGCCTAACTATAGTAAAAACCACGAATCTTCATACTACTTATTAACTTATTAAAATTACAACAAATTGATTTTAGTGCCGTTATAACTATGAGGGAAGTATTAACCTTTTTCTTGCCTGTCTTCACACGTGTTTCTCAATATTTTCTCAGATGCTTGAACAAATGAACAAACTTCAACACTCACAACTTCAAGCTCTGACGGCAATAAATAGCCAATTGGATAACATTCCACAACACGCAAACGGACAGAACATCGATAGTTTAGTCAATGGTTTAAAGTTCAGGCGTAGACTAAGTTTTCAACAGCAATCATCTTTACCACTGCGACCGGAAATTTCAGATGGAAAGAACATCGATGGTATAATGGAAGTGGAAGAAGCTAATGATTCCTTCTCATCGTTAAAGCGGTCATCAAAAATTTTGAATCGTAATGCGAAAGATCTAACTTCTGGCAATAATACCGGAGAACTAGATTGGAAGTATCTCTTGGCGGAACCAAATTCTGATCCGGAGAACATGAATGAGATGGATAATAGCATGGAAGAAAAGGATGACGATGATATATCGTTACGACGGCGGAGGTTTAAAAATCTACCTAATCTTACGATAAATACGAATGCCAACTCGTCACATCATTTAATAACTCCCGAATCTTCTGATTCAGAGTTTGATATCTCAACTGCACATATGCCATTTGCGCCTACTCTGGGTGAATGTAGAAATCCTCTGCGTGTCTCGAGACACAGTTCGTCCGAAATCTACAAGGGTGATAGGCGTGGTATAGTATTTAATTCGATGGATGAAGTGATCGAAGAGGAAAGGGGGTCATTGTCGGATGCTGCCGAACATAAGATTGTTGACGAACGATCCTCTGAAGATGGAGCTAGGACACGAGGCAAACAAACGATATCAGCGAATGGACGAAGGCATCCACAAAAATATGTGGACGAATATGACACAGAGGCGGACATCAAAAAATCAAACCGAATGAACCTTCAGTCACAGATAAATGGGTCTTACCCGATTGCTGAAGTGCAAGATTATAGTTGCAGTGTATTATCCGACTGGATGAAATTGGCGCGTTGAGATCGCGCATTCAGAAACTGGAATCAGAACATGCTAGTAGTCTTGATGGTAATTTTCGTCGTTATTCGTTTTTTTTACTTGATCTGCCAGAAAAAGAAAAAATTGTAGTAACAATAGTATTTATCATTTAACTTTGATAGATTCCATGTCTGAAAGGAAACAATGAAGAAAGAAAAACATCTCGGAACCATTAACATCCCATCTGCACTATCTCCCAATAGTTCGCAAGGTGGTGCAAGCTCTTCGAATGCCAGCGCCCAACGCCGCTCCTTGGTGACCGCTTAACAACACAACAAGCACCTGTTGCAACTTTAGGAAATATATTATGGATTACAATCCGTAGACGATCAATATAGTCTTGGAGACTCTATTATTGATATGAGATAAGTACTTTTAAAAGTTCTTATTTCGTAAATTTGCATTAGGTGAACATTGTTCTTGCATCAGGGATGGAGACGGAATTGACGATCCTGTTCAAGATAATCGACCGCGTCTATTGATAGTGGGCCTAAGGAGGTGGGTAAGAAAAAACTTCAAAGTTTATTATCCTAGAAAGAAGTCGTTTTAAACTTTTGTCTAACTTCACCAAATATATTATAGGAGTGGAAAGTCCAGCATCCAAAAAAAAAAAAAAAAAAGTGGTTTTCCATAGCATGAACATGAATGACATACTTTTCCTTGAGTCTACCAATATCATAATCAAAGAAAACTTCTAGTAATCATGTTTACTTATATTTCAATTTATTGCAATTTGCCAACATAGATAACATAAGTTTTTCATTTATTCAAGCCATTCATCGACTTTCAAGTGTGGGACTTTCCGGAACAGCTCGATTTTTTTGATCCGACTTTTGATACAAGTGCTATTTTTGGAGAATATGAGGCATTAATTTTTGTTATAAATGCTCAAGTGAGTTTATATCTTGTTAGTGATATAAAGAGGTTTTTTATTAAATCATTGGAGTTAACAAATGACTTGAATATACTAAAAATTTTTACAATCTTATCAGAACGTCATTTGCACTTTTCACAATAATATCAAATATATCGAATTTTTATTATAATCGTGTATTATACTGTATATCAGAACTATATGTTAATAAATCACTATTAATAAAAATTAATAAAACGATGATTAGTGAAGAGTTTAGTTGTAATAATATGTATTGTAAAAATATTGTAAATTAAAATATTTAAAAAACCCATATATTATTTTAATAAAATGTATGTAGCGAATAATCTTGGTACCATAGTTTATTTCTCAATATGATTCGCCCATATTTTTTATAAAAAAACTTGCCCGTAACATATCTACAATATTATAATCTTTAAATATGTAAATTTGTCTGAAACATATGAAACGCATTTTCTGAAACGCTCTTGTTAGGAATGTCTTTTCAAACGTCACTCCAAAAACGCCCTTTTAAAAGTCTTCTTTTTTGATCTCTGAAAATTCTTCTGAAACATTTTCTCAATTATGTTTAAACCGCTTTTTTAAAACATGTTTCTAAAATAATTGTTATGGTAGTTAGTCGAATTCATTATAAATAAGACACCTTTGGACTTTTGTTCGAAATTGTACTAATCTGAAATTATTAATTACAAATACTTACTTCAAAACTCTTTTAATAAATCTATTTCCATAATCAATTCCTATCAGCTATGGATAGTTATTATTCAGGACTTAAAGATCCGGATGTAACTTTGATTTCTGATCAAAATATGGACGATTATTCTGAACCTGTATATCTTGAAGAAGCTATGATTATAGATCAAAATACGGATGATTATAGTTCTAAGCTTGAAGACCCGGAAGAAAATTGGATTACAGATCGAGATGATCAAGAATTTACTCATGATTATTTGGCTGCAACAAAAGTAAGAAGTTTGTTAGAAGATCAGATAATAGAAAATGAAGAAGGTGATGTTGAAAATATGTTACCTGAGGATGAAGAAGATGAGAAACATGAAATTCCAGAAGTTGAAACGAAGAAACGGTCACCCTGTGTCATTTTTGATAATTTAAATGGAGAGGTTAAACATTGCAATTCAACAACTAAGTTAGTATCATTATCTCAGTTAATTGGAACTTGGGAGATAGAAATAACCCCAGAAGAAAATTTAGACATAACCGAGTTAGGAGTTTGTTCAAGTCATTTCAATTTTGACCATAGCAAACTTCACTCATCCGGTATTAAACAAAGAAGAAAAGCGAGTAAAAGTATAATTCATACAAAAAAATGTTTATTCTGCAACAAATATAAAAGGTTCTTTAGCAGAGGTAATAATTGTATAGAACATTGCTGGAATGTATGTAGAAAAGACATTCAAGTACCATGTCTTGGTTTTAAATCGTATCCAGCTTTCCAAATAATTCCAAATATTACTTCGAGGGTTACTAATGATAATCACGTAAGATATATCTGCACAAGTTGTTTTGAAGGCAATGGTGGACATCTTCATATACGTCAAAAATCAGGAAATACACCTATAACATGTGTTGATAATGAATTACATAGCAATGATACTAACCATGTTTTGAGACTTTTCTCAAATTGGCTATCAAATCTCTCATATTCTCAAGATAAGAGCGAAAAGAAAAAGGTGCTATGGCATATGATGAAATTATTGGAGTCTCCAAAATCAAGTTCATTATCCTCTACTGACACAGAGCATAATTTACCTAGTCCATTGCTTGTAAAAATAGCTATGAAAATTAATAAACTCGAAAATTATTCATTTACGGATAAAAAGCATATAAAAGCAGAAGAATGCAAACAATTTGGAGAAATGCTAGGGGAATCGATATGTAACTCATGCGATGAGATTGAAAAAAACCATAATAAACTAGAAAATCCATCATCATTAAATGAATATTACTTTAGTTTTCCCTTAACTCTTACTAGTTTTTTTTATGGATTGATCAAATCTATTGAAAAACGAAAATATGCAGTAAGAGAAAAGAAAAAAAGACAACGTGGAAAAGCATCATCAGAATTTGATACAAGTTCTATAAAAAAAATTACATCATTTCTTGCATCTATTATTCTGACAATAGCATTCCATTCATGGAAGATATGGCTTACCTATATTATAGCTTCATTATGCAAAAAACCCAAGTTAATATCTTCTTTGCAAGCAATTCTACGTGCAGTACACATTACATCTCATACATGGAAACATGAGACGAGATTGGAAAAGGAGCGTGTTAAAAAATCAAATCCACTAACGAGATTGATAAAAGACCCCAATATATGGAATGTTGCAGTTATTGATAATATTGATTTTAAAAATATTGTCTTTAAGTATGGAAATATATATGATGTTACACAGCAATCTGCACATGCCACTTTAAGAATAGTATTCCAGTTCGAGCTTCCGTTTAACATTTCGTCCCTTGTTCAAGAAAATCCAAAACCTCAAAAAAATCTATTTGGTCAATCAGAATTTATATCCAAATGGGATGAAAATTTTGATCAAATCATAGAACAGTTAGTAAATAAACATAAAAGAAACTTTGGCATTAAAGAAATTAATGAAGAAATATCTTCTAAAATAGAATCAGGATGTCGAATAAATTCACCTAATGTTGTTATATTGGAACCTGGACCAGCACCTAATAGCAATGCTGCCGTATTTGAGTCAATCGATATGTATCTAAAAGATCTTGAACAAGATGTTATTGATTTAGCATGTGATGCAGCTATTTTTGCAAGAACTAAATCATATAAAAATAAAGATTTATCTTGCAGATTTATTCTTGGACAATGGCATATATCAAAGGCCATGTGCAGTGCTTTAATTATAGCATTCAGTGGATATGGTCTTTATAGTATGGCGGCAAAACTTGGTGTGCAATTTCTTGACAAGTTGGAACAAAACGTAGATTATCGTGCGACTTGTAAAGTGTTAGAATTAATACATTCTGCTGTAGGAATAGCAATTCGTCTTCATTTAAATAGTAAAAATATATCATTAGATACAGAAACCATATTTAAAGGAAATAATAATATCTTAAAAGTATGGTTTTTATATTACCATTTAGCCGGATATTGGAAAGGTCATCGTGTAGGAATTCGTTTAGGTAATGCAGATATGCAATTAAAAAATTTAGCTGCATTTGCGCCATTGTTTCCTGCAACTGGAAAAAATATTTATACATCATCAGTTGTAACCTTTTTGGAGTCAGTGTCATGCCATCCACAGCAACATGAACTATTTAAACATGTCGCATCAGTAAATATTACTAGAGAAAATCATTACCTAGCTTTTGATGAAGCTTTGGAACAATATGGTGTGAAATTTGTTAAACAAAATTTAACATCAGGCTTATCAGATCCGGTAATTCTAAAGCAAAGAATAATGGCGATTCAAGATGAACGTGATAGATTGTTGCTTTTATATAACGAATTTGTGGAAGATAATGTAGTTAGTACAGAAGATCGAAATACTAAACAATACATCAAAGCTTTCTGGAAACTTGTTGATGAACTTACCAGCGTATTTAATCACCCTGATCCTATACAACATAATCTTTTCCGACATGCACAAGAAATGAAACCAGATGGTTATACACGAATGTTTAATTTTTATAATAAGGGTCTTGTTCGGCTATATAATATTCTACATGAGGATATCTATAAAACTAAAGAGGTGGTTACTAAGGGAAGATGGGTTAAGGAATTAGTTAATGTCTCAGCTAAAAAATATTTATTATCTTTGAAAAATGATTAAAGAATATATAATTAATAAATTTTAAAATAAATTACCTAATTAGTATAGATTTATACTTTCCGGATCTTCATAATTCTTGTCTTGTTCAAATATTTTGCATTTTGATTTCTTGATCCCGGGTTGATTGAACTTCTAATATCTATGAAAGACGTTATAAATCTTTAATTCAATTTAACATAAAAATTTATTAATAAAAGCTACTTTATACCTCTAAATAACCATATGGCTTGTTGTTTAAACTAGCTTATAATTTAATAAAATCTAGTATAACTTACCTTCGTGAAAAGGATGCAGGCAATAAAGTTAAAAATTACGCTCTTCTTTGATCTGTAATATCTAAAAATAAATAAAATAAAAATAAAAAAAGCGAAGTTATAAGTAAGCAAAATAAAGTAAGAAAATTGAATTTTATTAAGACATAAAGATCAAGTTTCTAGTAAGTTTTACAGTTTTACTTGTAACGAACGAAAAGCAAGTATATAATTTTTGTGTAACGTTACTATATAAATCGATCATCGTGACATATTCCCTGACTGATAGGTGGAATCATTATTAATAGAGAAACACAATCACAAGTGGAATTCAAAGGCAGATATGAAGGGTTTCCATTTTCTACAAGAGCAGAGCTCTTGGCAATTCTAACAGCACTGGTAATAATAAACACAAATACAGCTGCAACAATATATACAAACAGCCAAAGCACAATACATGCAATACTATCCAAACTTTCCAAAAAGCAGTAACTGGTGAAAGCAACAAATCTCCTAACAACAACACTCATCATGGATACTATCCAATCTAGAAAAGTAATAACAGAGTTTAGAAAAATCAGGGCTTACGTAGAAAATAACAATAATGACAGAGCAGACACACTAGCAAAGGAAGGAAGAGAGCTAGGATATAAATAGTTGGTAGGAATCGAAAGCCAACACATCGATAGTTTGATTTGTACTCTGCAATGGAACAAAGAAGATCTGGATATTGGTACCAGTGGGTTTATGAAACAATGGCAAAACAGCAAATGGATCAGTGCATGGGCCATACAAAGAAGATATAAGGCATGGTTAAGAACAGGCAATGAAAGAGAGATAAACTGGAGAAGAACATGGGCCAGCTTGTTACTATCAAAAATTACCAGCTTTGAAACTAACCAACATGACTACAATATTAGAGCCTTCAGGTACAAACTTCTCAATGACAAATTGCCAACAAAAGACAAGCTATATAATAGAAAACCAAACCTTTACAAAGATGGAAAATGCCCCTGGTGTGCTCATCAGGAAACCACAGAACACATATTCAAAGAACACTACGCAAACCAAGTTAGACCAAAATTCCTTAAAATCCTAAAAGAGGAAACTTCAAGTAGAATACAAGACAAAGGGAACAAATGCAATTGGCAATGCCAGCTGGAAAAGATAGTAACCGACTCAGAAAGAAATCTCAGGTATATAACCAAAGGTATTTTCAGCAAAGATCTAATATCGCTTATTAAACAAGTAAATGGAACAAGAACTAAAGACACACTGAAGAAAACAACAGCTAGAATGATAGAAGCATTACAAAAGCTATGGATACAAAGGTGCGAATGGTTTCAGCAATGGGAAAAGAGCAAAAACATTAGTAAGATAGACAAAAGAAGCAAGAACCGAAGGCAATCTCAGAATAATCAATCCACCATTCAATCCAATCAACAGGGGGTATTGAAAAGACAGGAGGAGATAACAAATATGCAGCGAAAGCTCTTAGAGAGCTGGCTGGACCAGGGAAACAACATCATCAATTTCAATTTTTATTTTTCTATTCATATAATAGCAATACTGACGGAGCTTTGGCACATTAGCCTTGACATGTACCAATTGGACAAGTCAATAGCAACAAGCCGATATGAAAGGAATTTGATATAGCCTAACATGCATCTAGAATAGTTTATAGATAGTAACTCTTGTAAAAGAAATACATATGTAAACTAAATAAAGCATGTTAGGCAAGGCCTAGCTAGTTGAGTTAAAAAAAAAAAAAAAAAATTACAGTTGATTTCTTTGTTTTTGATAATAAGACTGTAAGCAAGATAATTAGTTTCGCAGTTTAACCAATTTCTCTTAATAGTTTAAATATTTATATTCAATAATGATATGACCAAGGAACTTGATTTTTTTCTGGAGAATCATAATACAATCAACAATAGCGTCAGGATATTCAATAGTATGAGCAAGTCTGTTAATATAAGACATGATTATAATCAAAGGAATGGGAAATAAAAAATAATAAGAAAAAAAAATCGAGCTCTTAAATATAGAAGTAACCAATGATTTTGATTAGCGTAATCTCAAAAACTTACATAAATACTCCTGATCCTGAGAAAATTTCTATTATAAAAATATTCAAACTTACATGTCAATAATCAGCCTTGGGAAAAATAAACTTACTCAAAATGAATACACTTTTTATTTTGAATGAAACCCTTGAAAGATTTATTATATCATATAATCCAATCACATTAATTAATGAATCTATTAAAACGATGATCTTGGAAATTATCCAATATATGTGACAATTTCATCGAATTGTTATATTAGTTCACTTGTATTATTTGGAAGAATTATTGGAAGCCATAAGGAATATACAACAAACTTGAAGAGAATATATCCAAAAATATCCATTATTCAATTATAAGAGATTTTTTTATTTAGTTCACATCTGTATTTACATGTTTTTCACAGGTAACTACTATCTATGAGCTATTCTAGACCACCGTGGATTATTATCGGGGCTGGTACCCCCATATCGGCTTGACGCTACCAACTAACCATCTCAGGAGAGTCAGGAACTAACGTGCATATGCTCCATTAGTGTCGTTATTGTAAGTATTAAGTTCTATTTCTGACCGGGGATATTAAGGGGAAGTGAAAGGGGAAACTGGGGAGTAGTACCTATTATGGCGAATAGAACTCTGTAGAGGACACCTCCAATGCAGGAAGAGACACCAGGTACCACGGGGAACGATCACCAAGCCATCTTTTCTCAAACCGGACGCCTTCTGCACCTTTTTGTTATCCAACTTCTGGCGACCATCGTAGCACCAACCGGACGATCGTCACGCCACGACGCCTTTTCTGGAGATCACAATCTTAACGCCTACCGGATCGGCATGTGAAATGGCTTCTTATGAGAAACGGCACATAACTGGCTATGGTACCGGATACCATATTAATTCTATTCAATCGCCTTCACATGGGATTGAACTGGTATCTTGTGATCTGACCTGTGGAGCACTAACCACTGTGCTATGGACCCACAGGTCATTAGTTATTGATTTAAAAGAGCTTTAATTTATTAATATAAATTTATTTTTTATTTTTTATTTTTAAGACTATAATAATTTATTAAGATAATAATTACAAATATAAATTGGTAATAATTTTTTAATTTAAATTAAAAAATATCTTTATATTGTTTTTTTAAAAAAAAGTAATATTTTTATAATTTTATAATTTTATTTAAAGAATTGAAAGAATTCAACCGTTTAAAATAGTTAATACTATATAATAATAGTTTAATAAAACAATTCTTTTATAATGAAATAGTTAGTAAATAACTAGATTACTATATATAAGCAATATAGTATCTTGGAATTAAGGATTCAAAAATTATATATAAATCTATTAAACTTATTAACAAATATATTATAACTTGTAAAAATGTTTATAGTATAATAATAATATCATATTATTATATTCTTGCTTATAAAAACTAATAAATAGTCTTAACTTATAAAAAAATAAAATAAAATAAAAATTTTATTTATAATAAATTCAAATCAAAATCAAAATCTAATTTATATTTATTTAACAAACCATTTTTTACAAAATAATATTAATTAATTTTTTATTATTTTTATAGAATTTTTTATTTAAAATAATTTTAACTATTTAAAAAATATTTTTATTTTATTTTCAATTTTTATAATTTAATTTTTCTTAATTTAAATAGATATTTATAATTGCTTAGCTTTATTTAATTGTTTATATTTTTTAAAAAAATTTCAATATTGTTAATAATTATTGTAAGTAAACTAATATTTAATTTATTATAATTGTATATAAAATATTGTTTTTTTTAAAGATATACAAATAAATAAATAAATAAGGTTAATTTATTTTAAAAAAATTATAGATTGTTATTAAAATATATAAAATATTCCATAATTTATTATAAAGATGTGTACATAAGAAAACCTTTGTATAGTACTTGGGTCAAATTTTATATCTCTAATTAGAATTATATATAATGATACATGAGATTGGTTAGTATTTTCATAAAAATAATACTCGGGTATTATTTAATGGAAGTATTATAAAAAGTAAAATTATGAAATTTGAAATTTAAATGTTTATTACAAATAAGTGTTACCAACATAAATTTTTCGGAATATAGTACGCAAGGCGATAATTACCAGAATAATTAACCGTTCCCTTACAAAGTACATATCAATTTGTGTTAAATTATTAATAGATACAACATAAATTATTTTGTGTAAATTGGGATTTTCGATAATTCTAGCGAGTTTTTTTATATAAATGAGGTTTCTTTCTCTTCGACACTACGTCCCTAAATCCGAGATATTTTGTTATTACCTTCTATACTTCATCCGATAATAAAATTCACAATCATGAACTACCGTATTTCAATTATTACACTCCTTTTTATCTTAGCACAAATTTTTGCCATCGATGCACGTCATAGGCACGTTTGTACTGTTACTACAGCTATTCCCAAAACTGTAACCCTTACCACTTGTAATAAAACAACACCTACTCAGACCTACGAAGTTCCGGAATATCCTCACTTTAAAAAATATTGCAAAACGACAACAACAGTTACTATTTCTCCAACAGTCACCCATTGCGCGACTTGTTGCGAAATTTCTGGTGGTCCTGGATGGGAAAACACGATTCTAATTGGTAAAAATACCGTAACTTATACAGATGATACAACCCCCCAAGATTGCTGTAAATCATGCATGGCTGATTCAAAATGTGCACAATGGGCATTTGTCTTTTCTGAATGTCAACATAATGTGGGAACTACGTGTCAGGGTCGACGTGTTGCACATGAAAATAGTGGCATTATGCGTTGCACTGGTGAAGGTTGTTATCCCAAATATAAAAGCTAATGAGAAAAATAATAGTATTAGTTACACACGTTTGCTCTTAATAGTAAATTTTTGTTCCACCAAATATCGCGAAAAAAAAATGATTTGTTTACTTTGTCTGAAATTTCCGTGAGAAAGGAGACAATGAATTTATTTGGTTTTTATGTATGAAAAAGGAAAAGCGTCATGCGATTGCACAATTAATACTTAATATTTGCATTATTGAGTATATGCTATAAACTTGATAAAGGTATTACTTATATTATTAGGAAAAAAGAACCTAGAACTATGTTCATGTGCTACTGTTCAGTACTGTGATCAAGTTAAAGGGTCACGGCTAATGACATAGATCCAATAATGAGGGAGCACGAGAATACATTAGTTATTAGTGTATACATACTCATTTTATTGCTTATTATCAATAATGCACAAACAATATGCTTAAACCTTTTTACTTTAATGTTTCTCAGCGTATTAGAGACAAAGTGGATGCAACCTCGATTATTATTTTGTAAACAAATGCAGAAACATACTGCAACTGTGGTTATTCTAGAGTTCGATAGAAATTTGATGACACAGAGATGCTGTAATATATCATTTTAGAAATATTTCGAACAATAAAAACTTCTCTGGTTCCAAAATATAGCTAAAATCAGGTTATTTGGATCAAAGAAGTTATCGAAGGGCCACAAGACTCTAGAGAGATGAAATACATACGAAATATTAATAAACTAGAATATTGTAAGCAAGAAATATTTCTTATTTATACAAGACACAATAAATTAAGAACTTTTAATAGCAGAAAGTGATATAACACATCAGCTTTACAAACAAGAGATAATGTAATTTATGTTTATAGAGATTAAATTTTATTTGTATTTTATAATTAGTTGGTTTTTTTAAATAAAAATAAAATATATATACCTGCTATTGGATTTTTTTTTATTTTTATTTTTAATCAAACTACAATAATATGTTATTAATTACCTTTGATTAGAATACAATAATACAACAATAAAATTATTATAATAAAGTTAACATTTTTCTAATTACAAATCACCTATCAATAAGTTTATAGATTTGCATATAATTCTTAAATCCTTAACATCAAGACTATCATATTGCTTATATAATCTAGTTATTTATTAACTATCTCACTACAAGAAAGTAGATTTATTAAACTATTACTATATAATACTAACTATTTAAGACTTTTCAAATCTTTTTAATTATTTATATATAATTATCAAAAATAAAAAATTCTTTTTTTAAAAAAAATACTGTATCATACAAAAATATTTATATCTAATTTAAAATATTATAACCAATTTATATTCGAAAATATCATTTTGATATAAATTTATAAATTATTTATATCTGATTTAAAACATTTACATTTGAAACTATTGTTTTGATAAAGCTTGTAAATCTAAATTAAAATTTTTATTTTTTAAAAAAATCGAAATAAAAACAGAAAAAAATGTTTATATTAACAAATAAAATTTTTAAATTAATATCTAGTCTAATCACTTGCAATTTATAAAATAATTTAATTTTATTATTTTATTATTAATTAAAAATATTTAAAATATATTTATGACAAAACTTATTATCTTTATAGTCTTTATATAATAGTTTTATACTTTGTTATTATGTAATTTTATTATTTGAATACTTTTTTAAAATAATTAATAATAATAATAATGATTCTTATTAAATTTAAATAAGATTTTTCTTTGATTTTTTTAAAAAAAAACCAATAAATAAATAAATATATATATAATATATAATAAAACTTTTTGAAATATATTTATGTGATATATGACCTACCCGGTTATAGTCTAGTGGGCTAAGGCAGGATAGGGCTAACCCATGACCCATGGTTCAACTCCAGCTAGGGGACAATTCACATATCCCAAAAAGGACTTTGTGTCACTGCCCCTGTAACTCATAATAGAGAGCGATTTGGGTTGTTTCGGCGATCTGGGAGCCTTATGGGTAGACTACATCCCATAGGTCGAAAAGATAGATGATCTGATTGGTAAACTTTCTGATCAAGTATTGCTCGGGAAATACCTTCAAAAGGGGGAAGAAGTTTCATGGGATCTTTCCGGTAGCGGAAAGAAAGGTACAGACGGCTAAAACCATTAGTCGCACAACTATTAGTAAGAGTTTCACATGCCAATGGTAGCGAGGATCTGGTTGGGGGTGTAGGAGGTTGCTTGTATTACAGGATGTTCTATCCTAAGGGGTACACTTGCGACGATTGACTGCATGACCCCATAAAACATAACCCTCACATGTGTTGCTAGGTTAGATTAGGAAGGGTGAGGCTGGGTCCGATTCCCAGACAAATTTGGTGTACTGATGTACCCTTATCCCGCCAATAATATTTTACTGACTAAAATCCTAATAAGTCTTGGCTAAACTGAACGGTTGAAAAACAGTAGTGGTGACTGCTGGCAAAGATCATCAAGTCCATAGAATACATAGGCTTGTTTAAAATGTAGCAAATTTATTCACCCCCGTGTCTAGACTTAGAGGCTTAGGCCTAAGACGAGGATTTGATATTTCAGATTGCATTCATGCATCCCGGAGAAACACCGGGAGGCAGGAAGAAGGACACCAATAGATGTCGAGCTGACGTGCGGTCAAAAAAAAAAATATATATATATATATTTATGTGATATAAATATAAATAACTTTTTTAAACAAAAGCAATTTAAATGAAATTTTAAATATATAAATAATATATCTTAACAAATATACAGTATATAGTGGTACCCATAAGTTTTTGGAAATTTTTTTTGAAAAATTAAAAAATATATTATTATTTAATAAATATTAATCTAAAAAATACAAAAAAAAATTAATATAAATCTTTTAGTATTAATATTATTTAAATATTATATATATATATATTAATGTTATATTTTAAAAAATATATTATTTTTTAAAAAAAAACTCTTTCCCGCAAATCTTTTTTTTCCAAAAAAATTTCCTTTTATAGCAACAGGCAAAATTCAAAGGAGAAAAAAAACAGCAGGCACTCTTGGGAGCCCTACTCCCAAGGGCAAACCCCCAAACACTTCTCACACCCTCTTGGACATTGTAATCTCAAACCCAAGCGACCAACTTTTCTCCGTAGTTTACAAGGAAACCAACACAAACAATATTCTCATCACTGAACCAGCAAAACATGTCTCTATTCCTCTTCTAACTGACACTCCCAAGTTTTGGATTGTACCTTTGCAAAACCCAAACACCGACAACAACCCTTCACAAGTGGACACCGCCTTTATTGGATTTAAACATGCCGCAACCAACTCCAGCTCCTCTTCACATCCCTATACAACTGCATCCCTATCTATCAACAACATGAAAAGCAACACCCAGAACAACCTCAATGACTTCTTCTCCTATTTGGAAAGAAATAACCTTGCCTCCAGCATAAGGGAGACCATCGTAAGGAGCGTGCTAGACAAAAAACTCAACTATACCTTTCACCTTTCTTGAAATCAGATTAATATTCTAAAAACTGGAAGTAAATTCATACTAGAGAAAATACAAAACACATCATCACACACACCACCCAATACACCAATTCAAGATAACGAACCAGAAGACAATAGTCAAAGTTCTTCTGCAAATCCAATGGGAAAAAAATTGGCCTCCCAAATCCCCAAAAAAACCCCAAGCAGCTTACCCCCAACTATTAATCAACGATGCGATACGGTTTCACCAAATCCAACTGAAGCACAAGCATGCAAACCCCTGAACACAAATTTCTCATGCGATTAACAAGTTACAGGTGACATGATGCAAGTGGACGATCACCAGTTTGCAGTCACCCCTGAAGCCAATCAGGATAAATCTGGTAGCACTATTAGACCAACTAGTCCCGTTTCAGACACAGATATCTCAATGAACCCATTGGATCAAGAAATTTCACTGGGAAATACCGATTCACTAATTGAATTCGAAAAACAAGTACAAATTGAATTGAACACCTTACAAAACCCATCTCTGGAAGTAGTATCCACCCCTCTTATACCGCCACCTAGCACTTGCTCAAATGAATTACCTTTAGGCGAGTACATGCAAGATACCGATGACCTATCATTAACAGAAAACAGGCCAAGACTGATAGGAGACCTCATCAACTCTCCAGACCCATCCACAACCTCAAATAGTATATTAAGCTCACCATCCATAAGACCCGAAGATCCAAAAGTGCAAAAAGTCATTAATTTGTTAATGGACAGCGACCCAAGTTCTCAACATCCCATCGATGGTGAAGCACCAGGGGTACTAAAAAACACATCTGAAACTTTTATCAGCGAGCACGACATCATCATCGAGATAGCCTCCAAGCTAAGCCAACACCGCTCAGAAGCTCAGGAAGTAATTGAAGTTTTTAAAAGCATCAAGAGTAAACCAAAAGGATCAGTCGCACAAGAGCCACACTTCGCAATCTTCACAAAAATTTTGTTAAGGGACAGAACCTTTTTCAGGTCCTTTACCAAAAATGAAAACCTAAAGGGAAACCACCAAAAAGAGTACGAAACTCTTGAAAACAAGTTCCATGAAAACTACAAGAAATGTCACGATATCGGCTACATCAACCGTGCTACCAAGCGAAAAGTCCGTTGGATTTTGAACTCATCTCTCTTCGTCGCATGCCTAAGATTCACAGATCTGACCAAGCTTAAATATTACGAAATTGCACAATTGTTGGAATTCGGATGTAATTACTTCTTTAAAAACAACGACAAGACTGTGGATTATATAGAACTGTTAGAACTCTGTAAGCAGTTGCTTTATGAATCCCTTCCACCCCTTCCTGAAGCTCATGACCAAATCCCAACAGAAATAATAGTCAAACTTCCTTGTCCCTTACCAATTAGAGGAAAAAGATATCTTCCAGCTATTCTTTCAACGCTTCACACATATTATAAGTTTACCCTTCTTCCTGACTCCTACTTCTTCAACCCTCTCCCTCTTCCAGAGGACCCTTCTGATTTAAACAATGAAACGGTTTGCCTGTTTCCTATTACAGTTAGAAAGGACCTAAACTCCTTATCAGAAAGAATTCGAAAACTCAGCAAATTTTATGAAATCCCTTCAAAGTTACCTAAATCATATTTTGACCTTCCTTCTCCAAAAGAGCCCCTGCCACCATCATATAAGCTCTTACCAGTGCATCTAACGATTTATTTCCCTCATGATCCAATGACCATGGACACGCGGGAATTGATTAACATCTTAAGAAGGGAGTATAGCTTGAAGACTCTGCCACTAGACTTCTACAAGTTCAAGAGACCCCTCCTCCACTCTCCCAACGTTCTCTTGGATGAAATTGACATAACAATCCCAACAAACTCCAAGGAAGACACCATTGCACTTA
>CAJVPV010000897.1:0-18293 GCA_910591835.1 Acaulospora morrowiae
AAGAGACCTTTCAGTAGGGAAGAGCAACGAGAAATTCTACCACTTATATACTTCAGATCTAAAATAAAAACGCGTAATATAGGCCTATTATACACGTGAAGGTTTCACTTATCTGTTATGACAAAAATATGACGTCACAAATTTTTCTTCGAGAATCCACTTACGTAAGTATATTTTCATTAGTGAAAATATATTTGTCACTATTATAAAAAAAAAAATGGAGGTTTTTTTTATATTTTTAAACTATATATCAAAATCAAAATTCATAACAAAATACAGTGTGTAACAAAAATAATTGGACTGATATTTTTATTATAATTCAATAAATAATAATTTAATTGAAACAAAATTTTAAATATGTATAGTATATATATGTATTTTATAATTCAATTAATAAATTTATTTGAAAATATTAATTTAAAGTCAAAAAAAAAATTTCAAAAAATGTATTATAAACTTTATATATAAATTTATATATAAAATATGGATAGAAATTAAAATTTTACTATAGAAAATTTTTTTAAAAAATTAAATATAAAAATAAATAAAAATTTTTAATTTATAAAAAAATTGTAAAAGACTTATTATTATATTTAATAAATGTTATTAAATTAGTTTATTTTTTTATTATATAAAATTATTTTTAAAAAATTTCTAAAACATTTAAAAACTTTATATTTAATATAAAATTTATGTTTTTTAGTAAAGTTTGATTAAATTTTAAGTTAAGTTAATTATTAAATATTTTTTTATACTTAATAAAATAATAATAATTATTATATTATTATTATAACTTTTATTTAACAAATCTATACATTGAAATAATTTTAATAATTATAATTATTTTTATTTTTGTAATATAACTAAAATCAATTATTTTAAGAAAATTTTAATAATATATTTTAAAATTTTTATTAAATAAACTTGTTTTTTATATCAGTTACTAGACAAATTCATTATTATATAAATCAAATTTTTTTGATAATCTTGCTATAAAATTAGCTTAAATTTATCACTTGCTTATAATAAATCTTTGAAATATTCTTTAGCAAAACAGAAAACTTTTTAAAAACTCTTGTAGAACTCATCAATCTGACTTTTACTGAGAAAGTAATTGAAAATTATGAATTTGTTTTCTTTTCTTTAGATAAGAATTATTTGAAGAAAGTTACAAATCAATATATAGATACTAATGAAACTGACCATATATCTGATAATAGCAAAGATTTGATAGATTTAGAAATAAACACAAATGACTCCAATATTGTTATTAAACAAAAGAATACTAAGGGCTTAATTCATTGCATTATTGTTAATAAGTCAGATGAATATATTAAAAGGTAAGAAAATTCAAATAGCTTTTAAAAGCTATAGCAGCTTTATAGAGTATAGCAAGTAGATAGAGATGATATTTCTGAAACAGATAGTATACTTGAACAATTAGATATTTGTAATTATCATTTTAATTATAACCAAAACAATCTTTATAATCTAGAGTTTAAGCAAAAAAAAGATACAAGCCAAAGTATACTTTGCCAAAGAAGATACTTATATTGTGAAAAACTTTTTTGTTTTTTCATAAACATAAATAGCACGTGTTAAAAATACAGAAATTATTTTAAAATTCAGGATATAGAAATATTTTTGAAAAATAATGGGAAGAAATGTTCAAATAGCTTGTAATGGTCAATTCAATTGTAGTGCATTAGAACTATATGATTTAATATGTGAATATGCATTTGATAAAATTGAAAGCATACAGTATGTATGTTGTAACTATTATAAACAGGAAGATCATCTTTATATTAGATCAAAAAGTGGATGACAGGCACAATTATATATAACAAAAGGATATCATGGAGAGAATTTCAAAAAGAATCTAGAATTATTAGCACATTGACTTTTAATTATTGCAAAAAATAAAGATACATAGTATCAAAAAAATATACTTATGTTACTTTTATTTCAAGTAATTTTTCTTCTAAACTTAGATAAAATAAATAAAAACAAAATTTCTGATCTTGTAATTATAGTTTTATTTGAAACACTGAATTATTTCAGGCTTTCTTATATGCTAAGTTATTTCATTGTAAGAATAATAATGAAAATTAATCAAATCCTTATAAGTTTTTAAAATGAAGAATTAGATGAACAAGAATATAAGAAAATTGATAAAAAAATGAAACAAAAGTTATAGCAATTACATAACCATTTGAAAAAAAACATAAATAATTTACAATATTCTGAAAATCTTAATACTTATATTAATACATTTCCCAAATCCTTAATATACAGTCTTTCTTTGAATTAATGCTTACTTTAATATTGGAAAATAAAATCACTGAATCTAATAAAAAACAACCTTCAAAAAACAAATCTTTAAAAAAATTTGATTCAAAAGAATTTAAAAAACTTCTTTTCTTATTGGTATTAGCTCTAGCTAATTTTGTATTTCCATATTTAGACTTGTGGCTTTCAAGTATACTGGCATTTTTGTTCAGGTGACCAAAATTGATATTCTTATTGCATAATCTCTTGGTCAAATATTTGATTATTAGACATATGAACAGACATGATGCAAATGAAAAGTACAAATCTATCAAAGCACTTATTAACAAAAAAAAATATTTTTAATTTAGTAGTAATTGATAACATTGATTTTAAAAAAAAAAGCATTGAATTTGAAAACATATATGATATATCTCAAGGTATATTGCCCACTACTTTAAGAATGATGTTTCAATTTATTTTATCTAAGTTTGTTAATAAAAAGCCTAAGAAGACACATAATATAAACTCTAATTTATAACTTTTTGATATTTCACAAATAATGCAAGATGCTGCTTTCAAATTAAATAAAGTATTCGAAAATTTATTAGTTTTTTATATAAATAAGAGAAATAAATTAGAATATAATCAAGGTTTTGATCTTGAAACAATAGACTTGAAGATATTAAAGCAGACAAATCTTGGTTATAAGCTTCCACCTCCAAATATGATTATACTTGAACCAAGTGAATTGCCAAATAATAATAGTGAAATCTTGAAGACTACAAAGATATATTGAAGAGATTTTTCACTAAAAAAGAATAATTTTCTAAATATTTATGCAGATGAAGCAATATTTAGAAGATTAATTAAATGTCATGAGAAATTAGAAAAAATTCAATCCATTCTTAGGCAATAGCATATCTTTAAAGATATAATAAGTATATTAATTATCTTATTTTCAAGCTATGATATATATTGTATAATCTGACTATATCTTTGTATATAAAAGTTTTTGAACAAATTTGCAATCACTAGGGTTATCCAACTATTTGAGAATTTTTCCAGACAGCAAATTAGGCATAACTATTTGCTTGTATTGATTTAATTTCTATACTGAGGGCTTCTGATATCTTTGGATTGCATATTTTGATGATAAGAAGTTTGACTAATGTAGGATCTTGTTTGTTTGTAAGGTTAATATATTTGAGGCTAGCTTGTAAATATATAATTTTGTCAGAAATAGTTCTTCCAATGCTAAATTTCCACTTGATTATACAGTTGATTCTTGTTTGAATTGAGTATAATTGTTGTCTTAACAATATTGTTAAGTGCAGTATATAATCAATTTTGCTTGGAATTATTTAATCAATTACTTGTTTTGTTATAGGTCTGTTTCAAGATTGTTGGCTTAGCGTAGAGATTGTTTGATTCAGGTTTTTGATAAAGATTTGCTTGTATGAGCTGCCAGTACTATCACCTGAGAAATGGTTGCCTAGATAGCACAGTAATATTTTATACAGCAGTAGTTAAATTGAGATGTCATAAATGTTTAAGCATGAGTTTTTGTTGCTATTATTGTTGTCTAGAGTTGTAATTAGTATTGTTTTTTCAATGTTGCACTTGATATTATTGAGAGTAAGAAAGGAGCAAAAGATATCTGTAATTTTTTGGAATTTTCTTATTAACTGAACTATTTGAAGTACGTCATTCATATATATTAGAATATTATATAGGATTATTATATGATTTTGTTGATTAAAAATTGTTACTACCATTGGGTTGTAGAAGATAGTTCAGAGTAGAGGTGACAGGGTTTCTCCTTGATCTAAATCTTTTAAGATTGTAAAGTTGGTTGTTTTTTCAAAATTAGTTATTATAAAAAGATCCCTATTGTTAAACAGATTAATAAATAAATTTATTAGCTTGTTTGGGATTTTAATTCTTATAAGAGCTGCTTTTAAGCTGTTAAGATTTATTGAGTTGAAAGCTTTAGTGATATCAAGTGAAACAATCCACAGCTCTTTATTGAGATTAGTTGTGACATTTATGGTTGAGATGGTTATTGACAAGAATTCCATAGTGTTTTGCTCTGTAAGACTGGCAAAGCTTGCCTTCAATAAAATTTTGTGTTTGGTGAGTACTATTAAAACTTTAGTATTGATTATTTTGTGAATATCTTCCTAGTTGACTTAATAAGTAAAATTGGTCAAGTGTTTAAGATTATGTAAGACCAAACTAACTTTTTTGATAACAAAATTATTGATGATTTTTTCCAATTTGTAGGAATTTGTTCACTAGTTAGAATATTATTATACAAGCATAATAGTGTATTTTTTGAGTTTTTGCTTAAGGAATTAATTATTTCATATGTAATTCCCGATTCTTCTGGAGTCTTGTTTAGAGGCAATCCACATGTGACTTTAGTTAATTTTTTGATATTAATTTGAGTTAAGGTTGAATTGTATATATTCTCTAATATGTTGCTTAGTGATAAGTACAGTATATACTGATTTAGTCTGAATTTACTGAATCAAAGTTACTATTACTAAGGATTTTTTTGAAGTAGTTAACTATAATTGTTTTGATTTCTTCTAGGTCGTCTGTGAGGTTGCTCTTGCTATCTTGTACTATATTTAGATTTAGAGAAGGTTTCAGGTTCTCTAGTACTTTTTTGATAAAGCTTTTTAATCTTTTCCAAAATTTGAGATAGTTGTCAAAAATATTTTTGTGAATTTGATCTGACCACTGTTCTTTTATTTGATACAATCTCTCTTTAATTAAGATGTTTCTTAGATGATTAAGTATGTTAATTAATACTAGGATATTGTTAAAAACTTTTTGATAAAGTATATAAATATTCTTTGGAATTTTGTTTTCTGTGACTTGCATGTTTAGATTTTTCTTCTTTTTAATACATAAAATTAATTCTTTAATTTGTTTTAGCATTCTGAAATGCTGGCCTGTTTTTTGCTGTTTGTTATTGCAAATTGAGAGTTTAACTAGTAAAAGATTGTTTCTTGCTGCACTTATTATAATTTTATTAAAAGTTATCCTGGAGCACTTATTAGCTATATTAATTTTTAGGTTGACTTTTTCTCTGAAATCCTTTTTTTGTTATGATAATGCAGCCTTCCAGTTGAAGATTTTGATTTGACAGCCTTGTATTTCTGATTTGTATTTGAACCAATCAAAGATAACTTGGACTTGTTTATGGTTAGATATTATAGAATATAAGATGAATGTTTTGGCTTTCAAAACTTTAGAACCCAAATAGCTGATATACCAAATCTGGTTAATTCTTGAAGTACTTTTCTGAATATAGTGGGTGAAATCGTGTTCTTTATCAAATATCTTTTGATCCAGTTGTGCATATAGTTGTAGATTCTTCTTTTCAGGTTTGATGTTGAAGCATTTATCACTAAGGAGCCTATCAGGTAAGTATTGAAGTCACCTGATATAATTTGATATATGTTATTTTCAAATTTTTTGATATGCTTGATTGGTAATTTTGTTGCTATTTTATATTCTTCTAACTCATGTGAGAGATAGATGGCAGTGATAACTAAGTCAATTTTTGGTTTAAATTTGAGGTGAACCATATATCAGTATTTGTTTTCTGTGAATATCTTGAATATGTAATTAATTAAGTTCTCACCAATTATTAAACAGATCCTATTTTAGAGGAGTCTGAAGGGGAACTTGCAATAATATTGCAGTTGTTGCATTTTTTTGAGAGGTGGTTTTTATGTGGGATTTTTGTTTCGAAGCAGCATAGAATTGATCTCTTGTTTACAAGGTCATATGTGAGAGCTGCTAGTTTGGTGGTGTCATTTAAACTGACTGTGTTGAGAATTAATATGTTTAAGAGGTTATTGATAGATACAGTTTGATTTTTTGTTAAATGATTTTGGTTTGTATTTTTTTGTAACAAGTGGCTAGAGTTAAACAAGCTTGTCATTTTAGTAAATAAAGGGAATAAGATCGAAGCTGGGCTCCAACAGATCTTCAAAGGCAATGTATTCATCAGAGAGTCTCTCAAAAGTATATTTTTTGTACAGTTGGACAATTGTTATGGGTAGGTTTTCATTATCTTTTAATAAAAATCTGATTTCAGAGAGTTTTCTTCATATATTTTGTTAAGTTCTTTCATGGAGGGTAAAAGAAGCTTGGGGACTTGAAACCAGTCCTCAGGAATTGTGTAAAATTTATATTTCTTATGTAATTTGTGGATAATTGTTAGAAAGTCTTCAGAGTATCTGTTAATATGGTTTTTGATTTCTATAGTTATATATATGTTAGTAATTTTGGTCAGAAGTTTTTCTTTGCCAGTTTATAAGATTGAAAGGTCCACCCATTGAGGGCTTAAAAGCAGATTGAATTTAAAATCTTTTTGCAAATGTCTTATAAGAGTCTTTGTGCTTTCTTTGGACTGTACTGAAATTATCATATCCAGTTTATCTAACAATAAGTTGGGAGAAAAGGATAGTAGTCTTTTAAACTTGTAGTAATTGAGTGGTAGTGTTTTGAAACTGTATTCTTTCCTCAGAATTTCAATTAGCTCTCTTGTATCTATTGTGAGTAGATCATATGAAAAGTAAGTTGCTAGGTGTTGTAACAGGGAGAAATGGAACGCGACGTTAGTCACATGACCAATTGATGTGACAATGGTAAGTCGGCTGTGATAATTAGGTAATAAAGGAAGGACGGGAAGGATTGTGAAAAGAATTATGTAATTTAGCTTTAGCCATGTCGCTGTATCATTATGTCTAAGCCGCCATAGCCAAATGTAAAGTATAAATAACATGTAAAGTATAGAGGAGTAGAAGAGACGCGCAAGTAAAGTAGTGAACATAGAAGTGAGAAATTAATAAAGACTCGGTCAAATACAAACACACCTAAAATCACCCATTCATTTATTACCCCAGTAACGGTTATGCGAATCTCTGCTAGAGTTAGCGACTGACTCGCCGTTACACCGCTACAGTGTGTGGGCAATAGTTTGTATGAGGCTGGAAAGGGATTTTGGATGGTGATAAATTAAAGTATGACTTGGGGAGTTTTGCAGGCACTTTGTAAAATCTGATCAATTTCTTTATTCTTGTTTCTAGATTTTTGAGGATTTTTCTCTCAACAATAGAAAACAGATAGTTGGTTTCTTTGTTCAAGTCTTTTGGATCTTTTGGTAATTTTGAGAACTTGAAGAAGTATGGGTCTGGAAGTTGAGAAAACTTGTAATGCACTCTAAGAATTAATACAAATAAAGAGAGAAATGATTTTTTTTTAATCAGTAGTGGACATGGGAGTTTTATAATTATGTTAGAAGGGATATGCTCTAATAGAATCAGTAGGTCTGAAAGTGACTCATATAACATTTTTTTAATCAGATCTAACAATTTAATATAGTCAATAAAGTTGTCATTGTCTCTTAAAAAATAGTTGCATCCATATTTTAAAATTTGAGTAATTTCAAAAAATTTGAATTTGTTAAGATTGGTGAATTTGAGGCAGGCTACAAAGAGCAATGAGTTCAAAATCACTCTGATTTTTTTCTTGATTCTTCTGCTGATGTAATTGACATCATTATTCTTTTTGTAATTTTCATAAGCTTTTGTTTCCAACACTTTATATTCAATTTGATAATTTTCTTTCAGTAGTTTATTTTTAATATATGATCTAAAAAAGGTTTTGTCTCTCAGGAGAATTTTAGTGAAGATTGCAAAGTGAGATTCTTGTGTAAATGTTTCTTTTGGGATAGTCTTAATGTTTCTGAATAGCTTGACTACTTTCTTTGCTTCTGTGCGGCAGGCAAAGAGTTGTGAGACTAGATTGATAATTATGTTATGTTTATTGACAAAAGACTCATTAGAGTTTGTTATATGTGTGGTAGGGGGTTCATCTATTAATTGATTAAATATTGGACTGCTTTCTAAAAAAATTTCTACAATTTTATTTTCTTTGGGGTTTGATAGTAATGTTAACTGCAAGATTTCAGAAGATCCATCTATAGATAAAAAACTAGAAGAATTTGTAAGATCTTTGATTAAATTTAATTCATCAGTTGGCCATTCAGTATTATTAAGTATTTCAAGTTTTCTTGTTTAGATAAGTGTGAGGTTTTGTTGATTTTTGCGATTACTTGATATTGCTCCATATAGATCTTTCAGCTTTTTTTGAACTTGGTGATCAAATTCTAGGAATGAACTAATATTGCCTATTTGGTCACTTTGGTTTAATGATTGCATTGATATATTATTGTCTGAGTATAGGCTTGTAGATTTAATTGTATTGCCAGACTTGTCTTGATTAGGATCTGTGGTGATTACATAATAGAGATCATCCACTTGTATTATGTTGCCTTGGCTGTATAAATCACTTGTAATTGAAAATATGGTATATGTTATATTAGATATGCCTGTGCTTGCTGTATATGCAAGAGTTGATGTATCACTACTGCTTCTTGCTACATTGGTAATGCTTGTGTTCTGTTGATTATTTAATGGGAATAAGCTGTTTGAAGTTTTTTTGGAAATTTGGAAAGCCATTTTTTTTGAGGGGATTGTGAAAAAGTATTGCTTTCTAAATTCTTGTTCATTATCTTGAACTGATGTGTTAGGAGATGTATAAGTTGGGACATTCAAAATCTTTTCTAGTTCAAACTTGGTTCTGTTTTTAATTATATTAACATGATTTCAGAAAAGATAAAAAGTATAGTTAAAATTGCTATTTAATATCTTTCTTGTGATGGTTTTTCTTATGCCTTGGACCAAATTATTTCTCTCTTGATATTGAAAAAAGTTATTCAAGTTGTTTTGATTGTTGCTTTTATAATTGTTAATAATTAGAGATATCATTATATGTGGTTGTGAGAAGTTCCAGTTAGTGATTACTTGTTTAAAGTTAATGAAGGTAATGTTCACTTGTGAAAAGTTGTGCTTTGTAGTGAAATAATCCAAAATTTAAAGAAGTCCGCTAGAGGTGGAATGGATACATGTTTTGCTGGTTAAATTATTTGGATATTATTTGAGTTGCTTTTCTTGTATACTATAGAGAAGAGATGTTCACTTAAACTTATTAGTACTATATCCAAAAGAATATGTAGTGAGTTTGGAGATTTATCCTTGGAAGAGAAGCTCTTAAGAGTATTTGTTACTTTGTTTTTCCTGAAAATTTTGTCAGTTGCTATAAAATAAAATTTTTAAGCAATGCAGGAAGTTTCAAGAAAGAGTTTTTTTTTTTTATATTGATTAAAATTTTTTTTATTTTTTATTTTTTATTTTTTTTTTAATCCCGCAATCAGGTTGGTGTCATTTATTTATTTAATTATAAAGAACCATTACAAGTTGAGAATTCATGTAAAGTATAAATTTCCTGATCCAACTCACCCGTCTTTAGCTGAAGTCTCTAGATGCAATTTATGGAGATGATAATATTGTTCCTCTAGTGGATGGAATTAAGATTCCAGATTTCCAGCAGGATCAAAACCTGCAAATCACCTCTGCAGGATTAAAATTTTTTTTATAATATAGTAAAAAAATATTTTTAAATATATAAGAATATGTAAATATATATATATACATATATTTTTGTAAGTAAACATCATTTCTTTATTTTATTTATATATAACAAGGTATACAGTACATCATGAAAGAAATAACATCTCTCATATGTTGATACAATGAGTTAAATGCTAGCTTGCCTACAGTAACCATATGACTAATATTGAAAAGAAAGTTTAAAACAATACTGTATATCTTGCCATATGGCAAGAATATATAAATATTTAATATAATTATAAATTAATAAACTATATAATATTGAAATTTTTTTATTTAAAAAAAATAAACAAAAAATTATTTAAAAAAAATATTTATAAAATTTTATTATAAAAACTTTACTAAAAATAATTATTTTTAATAATATAGTAACAATGTAGTAACAATATAATAGCAATATAGTAAAGATATAAATTTTTTTAAAAATAGTAGTGTAGCTAAGAATTCTAAGAATTCAATTTGATTTGATTCTCGATTTTCAGGTTTATATTAAATTTATTATGTGGATTATAATTCATTATTATTTTTAATAATGTTTCAAATCTTAAGTGAGTTTATACAAGTCTGTTCAATTCCAATTTTCAGAACTATAAGTATAAAAGTAGCAATTTAAATGTAATTCTGTTACTATATTGTAATATAATAGTGAAAATATAGAAACAAAGCAGTTACAATTGTAATAACAATTTTATAGCAATATAGTATTATAATAGTATTATAAAAGTTATTTGAATAATAGTAAAGCAGTTATAATATAGTTTCTATTTATATTTAGCAATATAAAAATAATTTAGTAACAATATAGTAGCAATATAATAACAATACAATAACAATTTAATAACAATTTAGTAACAATAAAATGCAATAACATAGTAATTAATACTATTGTAACTGTTCTGTTATTATTATTTGACTATTAAATAACAATTAAGTAGTAATTAAGTAATAATATTTATGAAAATTGAGCAGTTTCAGCAATAAAAAAAATTATAAATTAATTTATTATTTGTAATAAATTTATTAATAAATTTAAAAAAATATTTTTATATTTAAAAAAAGTCTTTATTATATATAACTTTTTCTTTTTTTTTTCCCACAGTCAAACAAGTACATATTGTTTATTGAATCTATACAGAAAACAAATAATATATAATACATTGTATTGCATAAACTATTCTACTGTCTTGAATATCTGTCTTTAACTAGTTTTCTAGGTGTGATTTTGGAGATGAAAAAGGTTGCTTCCTTTATGATTTACTCGCTTATAGAGTTTAATCTTAAAGATTATTGCCTGCAGTTCATCACTACAGTTTATTTAAGCAAAATCTAGACTACTTTTTATATTTCTAACCCTTTCTTCCCTTCTTTAATCTAATCCCAAATAGGAATTTTGTTTTGAGTCTGCAGACTGAGGTTCTCTTCCTTATCTTGTACTGTCTTGAGGCTTGTTTCTTTCTGTTCTTGATCTCTTGGTTTACTTTTTTCTTTTCTTCTTTTACTGGTATTCTTCTCTTTATGCTTGTATATTTTGGACTTTCTTCCAGAGTCTTGTAGCTTGATACATTTGTTATTCCATATTTTCTTCTGAACTTGCTTGTAGATGTTTCTCAACAATTTCTTCAAAAGTTGCTTCATTTTGTCAGTTTTTATTCTAGCATTGGTCATCGTTTGAATCCATTCTGCAATATCTTCCTTAAAAAAGAGTTCTAGGCATATGCTTATAATATTTGTTCCTGTGAAGAATTTGTTCCTATACTATCTTTGCAAAAGATCTTGTATGGTAGCTTGCTTATCTTGTATTTTTTCTATTTGAACACTTTCTAATCATTTGTTAAGTATTCAGTCCTGATTTTGGTTCCATATTTCTTTACAGATTTCTGAAATGCTGTTGTAGGAAAGAAGGTGCTCTAGGGATTTCTCTTCTTGTTGACAGTATAAACACATGGTTAGGTTTCCATATTTTGTGAGGAATCTTTTAGTTATGTTGTCCAGGATTAATAGTTTATTATATATTAGTTTTATGTGGAAGGTTTTTTCTTTGACTTGTTTGAATGATTTTGTTAAGGAACTTCCTATTCTGTTTGCTTTCCAGAAACTTCTCCAATTAAAATTTTCTTGGTTGTCTATCTCTTTAACCCATTTTTTTCATATTCAGTTCTGGTTTGCCCATTTTGTTATGATGTTTTTCTTATGTATTTCTTTAATAAAATCTCTTATTCCAATATCAATGGGGATCCCATTCCAGCATAATGTTGTTAAAGCTTTTTGCTAATACCAGTTGTTCCAAATAATCTCAGATTCTTCTTTTGCTTCTTTGGCAAGAAGATCTACTTTGTTGTTGGCTTTATTTTTGTCATGTGCTTTTACTTTGGTCATCTTGATTGTGATCTGTTTTTTATATATCAGGTTTGTATATCTTATTTACAATTGCCAGTTCTTGTGCTTTCTGTTTCTTTTCCCTGTGTCTCTGATATGTGGATTTAGAAACTTCTGTAGAGTATTGATACAGATTGTGCTATCCATTTGGATTTCTATTTGGCTTCTTTGGGGTATAACCAGGAATGTTAAAATGATCACTACTAGTTCTGTTCGGAGTGCTGATGACCAGTTGTCTACTCCTGCTTGAAAGAATCATTCTGGATTTGATTCTTTTTCTTGTAACCAGGTGGTATCCATTCTTAGTGTTTGGTCTTTTGTTTTTTCATATAATTTATCTGTATAGAAACAGTAAGGCTAGTGTAAGTCACTTTTTTTATTTATTCTGTATTCTTCTATTAGGGCTTGTATATATTTTGAGGATTGGATGTGTTTTTTAATTATTGATACTTCTAAATCTTCTATTTTACTGCTGTAAGGTGGTTGTCAGTAATCCCTCATTTGTTAAGGTGTTCCAATTCTTTTCTGGCTTGATTTTCTAATACATATAAGCTAATTGGAATTTCTGGTTCATTTGCTTTTCTTAGTGATGGGCATCGATTGAGAATATTGTATGCTAGAGATCTAATCTTTGATCTTTTTTTTCTCCACAAGGATTTATTCTATCCAAGGGATTTCTTGTTTCTCTATTGGAATTTGTTTGAATATCATCAAAATTCTTTGGAGTTTAGATGAGTCTGGTTTGGATTCCATCTTCAACTTGTAAATCTCTACATATGGAGTTTGATGGCTTGAGTTTTCTTTGCTTCTATATCAAATAATATATCTATTTGTTTCTTCCAAACTTGCAATTTTCCAGCTCCATTGGTGTCGATTTTTGTTTTGATTACTTATGAAAAATCTTCTATCTTGCTCTTCCCAGTTTCAATTTTGCCATCTGTTGTTTAGGATGTTGTGCCTGTTTGTAAGAGTTAATTGAATTTTGTTATATCATAATAGTATTGATTCTTTACCAGTTTTAAACAGGATTTGAATGATTTTTCAGGGTAGCATAGTTTTCATGTCTTTATTGATTAGTTGATCTACAAACATTATGTTGTGTTTTCTTAGAGATGAAATTGCTTTCTGATATGCTTCTGTATTGTTGAGCTTGTTTTTGATGGATAGCGAGTCTCTGTTCTATTCAAAATAATTTAATCATCAGGAATTGAATATTGTGATTCCCAAGTCGTTTGCTAATTTCAATACTTGGGCTGAGAAGTTCTTTGAACATCTAAAGGATCGAGAAATATCATTGGTTAGAATATTGCTTGGTTCCCAATTTTGAATTTGGGCTTGTTTAAGACAGATTAGTATGGATATGCTGGCTGGACCCATGTCACTTAATTTATTTATAAAATTGGAGATCTGGTTTTCTACTTGAATTTTCTCGATATTTTTGATTATATATATTTTTGTAATGGATAACTAAGTTTGAAATTGTTAAAACTAGTCCTACTATTTTCTTTAAAGCCTTTCTTAATTGAGCTGTTAGGTTGTTACATGTGTTTTGATCTAGAAAGCAATGTTGCATTCGATATTCTATGCGAGGGATGAGAACTCTGTTTAGAATGTATTCTACATGTTTGTCTGTTATTCTTTTCTTCTGAAGGCTTGATATGGCAGTTATGATTTCTTGCTTGATTCAAAGAATTGTATCCCTGGTCTGTTTTTTACTTCCTATCCATATTCCTAAGAATCTAGTAAAATGTTGCAATCATTCTTAACTACTTCTTGCTAGTTTACTTCAATCTTTACTGAGTTTGGTCCTTTGTTATAACTATTTATTGTTATTAATACAGACTTGTTGCCATTGATCTGGGAGTCGTTAGCTGCATAAAAACCACTTTGCTCTTTTAAGGATATTTCCTATATCTTCTTCTAATCTAACAATCCATGTCATATTATTCATATATGCTATTGCAACTTGTCGGATGTTCAGTTGTGTGGTTTCATTTTTATTGTGATTGGTTTTTTATTTACAATTTATAGAGTATCTCAGTTTTGTATCATCCTGAATTTCACATAGCAAGGGGTCATAAAAGATGCACTATAGGAGAGGAGAGATCATTTTCTCTTGGTCTATTCCATCTTCTACCATTACCTTTTTTGTTATTCCTACGTCAGTAATTACTTGTAGAGATCTGCTAATAAAAGAGTTTAATATGAGTGTTCTGAGATTCTCTAGGATTTTGATTCTTTGAAGTGCTTTTTGTAATATCTCCAAACTAATCATATCATATGCCTTGGCAATATCTTGAAATAGAATCCACAGTTCTTTTTTCTTTTTTCTGACCTCTTCACAGATATTGTTTAGCAAGTGGATGGGTTTTGAAGTGCTTTTCTTTGGTAGTTTTGCAAAGTTAGGATCCTTTAGGATATTGTACTGTTTATATATGATAGACAGTCGATTAGTGATAATTTTAGTAAAACACTTTTGTGAGACATCTAGAAGAACTATTGATTTGGTGTTACTTAGAGTGCCTTGCCATTTTTTTTCCTTTGAGATTGGATAGAGTAGATCTTCTTTCTATACTACCAGGGTCATATTATGGGTTAGATATGTATTCATTAGTTGACATAGCATCTTTTTTCCTATTGTTTTCAGGTTTTTAAGCATCTTGTATTTGATCTTGTTGGGTCCTACTGCTTTGTCATTTGGAAGATCTTTTAAAACTTCTTTGAGCTCACTTTTTGAAATAGTGTTCATCATTCTATTGTACCATTCTTGTTTTATTTTGGGTTTAGGAGCATATTGTTTCATCTATTTTTCATCTAATGGGTTAAAGTTATTATTTCTTTTCTTGAAAGCTTTTTTGTAGTACTCTTTGGTTTGGTGCAGAATTTTCTTTTTGTTTACTGATATGTACTTTCTTCCTAGTTCATTTTGAATATGGATTCTGTCTATAGTAATCCTGTTTCAGAAGTTATTTGTCAGGCCCTTTACTATCTTTCTTTGATTCTCTCTAAGATTCTTACATCTTTCTTGGATTGCTTATTTGATTTCTGTATTGGTTCTGTTTTTTTTTTCATTGAGATATATTTTTCTGAAGGAGCTGACTATCTTTTTAAGCTATTGTATCAGGGTGTCTTCTTTTTCTTTTTCTTTAAGAATGCTTGAGAGTACTTGAGTTGATTTGAATGCTGATGCTATGGATACAATATCTTGATTGATTTTTTTGCATTCATTCCATAGTTTTTGTCTTTGGGCTGGTTCTTCCAGAGAATCTAGTAAGCTAAACCAGTTGTTAAGAATCTTGATGATTGAATGGTAACTGTGAAGTGCAAGTTGTTCTCTTTGACTTTTCTTGTAAAAATTTATCTTGATCTTTTCTCTTGTTATTCTTTTTTCACAATATAAGTAATTAAAAGCTGAGATTATTAGGATCTTTTCAAATGCCTTCCATAAGTCTTGAATTAATTGCTTATGCTTATTGTCATCAGTGTGGTTGGAATGTATTGTCTGGATTAGAGTTGGAATGTTGCTTTGTTGTAGTTTTAGATCAATCTTGTGTCTGTATTTCTTCTATTGTAATTCAGTTGTTTTGGAGATATTAATTACTTTTTCCTTGTAAGGCTTGGACTTTTCCATGCTCATCTAATAGTTTTTGAACATGATATCTCACGTGATTTGAACATATAATATGGTATAATCACTGTTAGAAATTGCACAGAAGTTCTTATTGTTAAATTGGAGTATGTTGTTTGCTATGCCATAGGATCCCCAGATATAGTCAATTCTATTGGAGCTTATATTGTTTTTCTGTGTGTAAGTCGTCTCTATTGGTTTCCATAGTTGGTGGAAATCAGAGAGGTTTCAACTATCCATGACATTAAATAGTTCAATTTTGGGGTCTTCAGGCTTGGAAAATTCTCATATGTTACTTGTTGTTTTCTTGGATTGAGTGTTGCATTGAAGTCACCTATTATTATGATCTCATAGTTTTTCATGAATAGGTCTGTAATAGGTTTGAGATCTTTTTCTGTAGTTCATGACTTTTCTTTTTGTCACTGGGCAAATATACTTGAGCAATTTATATTTTATAGTCTTTGTTTAAGAGGTTGATTGCTATAAGATGACCTTCAATTTTGTCTATCAATGCTATATATATTTTGATACTTTTATGGATTAGTAATAGGACTCTTGCATTTTTGAAATTGTTTGGCTCAACACTTGAAATATTTTTGTAGTCTTCTTGATTTAGGAAGGCAAAATGTTGATTTCTTTTAGAAAGTTTTATTTCACATAGGCCTAAAATATTGATTTTTTTTCAAATATTTTCATTATTAGGTTGGTTTGATCTGAATCATGAGTGATTTCTCTAATGTTGTATATTGCTATTGTTATTTGTGATGTTTGGTATCATCATTGTTGATTGTGAAAGTTAATATAATTTCTCTTTTCTAGTTTTTTAGGAATAATGTTTTTTGATTGAATAGGAATTTTTCTATTTGTGAGATACTGTTGGTATTAATGTTTGTTGCTAAAAAGGATGGATATGTTGTTAATATGAATTGGATAGTGATGATATTTGGATCTTCAGCATTGATTGTAGTTTTGACTAGTGCAGCTACTTTCAGAAGCAGTTACATGACTTTTTCTGATTGTCATATTCTTCCTTTAGTCTATATAACTGGTCATTAATTTTTTCAAAACACTCTGGATTTGTTGTCAAGTATTATTTTCTTTTTCCTGATTTGCAACCCGATGTTTTTTTTCCAAATAAATATTGTTAGGGGTTTTGGTTTTAACAGGCCAGCCTGTTTTGGAGTTTGAAGTTTCTTTTTCTGAGATGGTACTCATTGTATCTTCTCTTTCTGTATGAGAGTACTTAAGATTTCTATGCCCCATATGTCTGTTTTTCTGAGATGTGATACTTGCCTTTGTAGTGGTTTTTGTACTGTTTCTGTTACTTCACCAGGTCTTATTTCCAAATAGTTCCACATGGAACTTTAAGGCTTTGTTCAAGTCTTTTGTATTGAAAAAGCCAAGAATAGCAAAGCTTCTCTTCTTTTCTGACTTAATGTTTGTGGATATGTAGACAGTTTTTGTATTGAGGTGTTTGGTTGCACCCATTATTCTGGTTGCTAAGATATTATTGTTTAGTCTGTATAATCTGGTAATAATGGTATTGTATTGGGCTAATGTCTTGGTATAATTTTGATATGGTGTAATTCTGGCTATTACTATTTCTATTGGTATGGCCCATGTTTCTTCTAGGTTTATTAGGAGTGTTGAGAATGTAACTGTTGCTGATTTAAAGTTGTTATTGTTACTTTCCATTTGTATGTTTGAAATTGAGCCATATTTGGATATGGCTCCTCTAAGTCTTTTGGTTGAAAATTCAGAAGGTATATCCATTATTATGACTTTTTCTTCTGTTGCCTTTTCGTTTGGAGTGTTTTTATCTTCTGGAAATAGTATGTCACTTGTTTCTTTTTCATGGGAAGTTAAAATAGTAATCTGAAGTTGGAAGGCTATTAGTTCTTGCTTGTATTCCAGCATGTTGCCATGCTTTTGAAAGTATAACATCATCCACTTGTTTTTTTCTATAGTCTTGACTTGTATTCTTTTATGTGACAAAGGAACTCTTAGGAAGTTGATAAGATTTTGCAATTTTTCCTTTCTGTTTTTGCCTTGAATTGTACTATATTTTATTCTGAGTTGATATAGACTGTTATGTTCTGAAAGCTTGAATTTGTTATGTTTAGTATTGTTTTCTTTGATGAATTCTTTGACATTTGTTTTGAGAGATGGAATGTCTGTGGTCTGTTTTAAGATAATAAATTCAAAGCCTTCTTTTTCTTTTCCTAATTTGCTTAAACATTTTTTTTTTTTTTTTTTGCCTCTAATCAGACTACAAGAGTTGCATTTATTCATCCAATTTTAGAAAACAGTAGTACAATACATATTACTATACTAAAGCTAAACTATCACTTAATTGCAGAACACCTGTCAATGAATTTAGATTTGTACGTGATCCTTGAATCCTTAATACCAAGACCACCATGTTGCCCACATGATCTAGCTATTTACTAACTATTTCACTACAA
>CAJVPV010000898.1:0-18292 GCA_910591835.1 Acaulospora morrowiae
GAAGCCCGAAATCAACGCTTAGATCAACAATACCTTCGTGAAGCCCGAAATCAACGCTTAGATCAACAATACCTTCGCGACGCTCGAAACCAACGCTTAGATCAACAAATTTCGCAAAACGTACAAAACGATTTACGAGGTGTGTACGGTCCTAACAATGACCAACGCATCCCACGCGTTCAGAACCAACGAAGAAATCAATTGGTCTTCAGCGACTCCCAATCCAGAATCATTGTTAACTTTGTAAACCAAGTGGAGGACGTTCTCAATAAATTGAGGAGCATCAACGTCGAGAACATAGAAGTTCTGAACAGGACAAGCCGTACCAACTTCTTGAACAATCTCAAGGAAGGTACCGAAGTTATTGAGGCCCTCGAGAGACAATCTGACATCGTTCCACTCCTCTATAACACCACTGATCGATGTGATAGCAACTATCGACCGTTCTTACCTTTGCGCAAATTTGAAGTCGAACTTGTGTGAGTATAATTACAAAATTTACGTGATCATAGATCATTCTCATGATTTCTCATTGACAAAATTTGTAGACTTGATTATCTTGACTATGTCAAAGAAGAAAAGGCCCAACAAACCAATGACTACCACATGATTACCGGCGATAGACCAACAAGAATCACTGAATTCTTTGAAGTATGTTTACTGTAGTATTTCAAGTTTTTTTTTTTGTTATTGTTTCTTTAATCATCGAAAACGATATCTTGCAGGAAAACGCGGATTGTTTTGTTCCCCCCGAAAGAAAGAGTCAAATAATCGCTAGAGGCGATCGCAACAGTAGATTGTAGATGAAGTTTCTTAATAATTATCTGAACGAAAAAATTTCTTTTTTTAGTATATATATATATATATATATACAGCTGTTTCGTGTGGAAAATTTCAATGATCCTTTTCCTTTTCGTGAATTTGTACTTGGATATCTGCAGGTAGTTCCTTTTCTTCGAGAACCACAATAAAAACTGATAAACAATTTGATTATTAACGGCCTAAAATCGTTTCCTCTGAGAATCACCTTGTGCGGTTTTCGTAAATCTACTGTATTATTAATCAAATCATATATAAAAACATCGTTCACCCTCGTTGATGAATGCCAAAACAAACGGGTGTTCATTCAATTATCTTTTCAATATTCTCCAAGCTAAGGAGAAATATACTGTGACTTTTAATAAAACTTCAACTTTTCGAAAATTACTTCGATAAATTAAGAAAATATAACAATAGAATCTGTACCAACTCGAATTACGTTATAAATATATATCTATAGAATTGTTAGACCTTTCTAATAATACGAACTTCACATCAATCATTTTGGTTTTTTAAAACACATGAACTGCAGGCTTGTGTTCTTACGACTCTCGACCAGTAATTGTTTCACGCCACTTAATTCCGTCTCAAGATTTCCCGACGACTGACCAGTATCGTATAATTGTTCAATGGTGGTGTATATTAGCTGAAGAGTCTCTTGGGCTCGTGGCGTCACGTATTGGGACAAGGTTTGATGCATGAACTCAATTTCAAGAGTTGCCTATAAGTGAGTCATCAAGTGGAGAACGGTTAAGTCACATGATCAGTCAAAGCAAACCAAATTTACCTGATGTATCCACAATTACCTGGAGCATACCACCCATTCCAAATTTTTTAACCTTCTGGAAAGCTTCTAGAAAATCCCGAGCCATATTTTCCAATAACACTGATAGCGTACGACTAACGAGATGCTTGGCTATTTCGCTAACTTGGGCGTGAACCAATACGAGCGATAATAAAGCTTCGTACACGAAAGAGTGAACCTCTGAAGAAAAAGAAGATTTTTTCAAAAAAGTAAGAAAATAATAATAACAAAGGAAACTTCAGCCACGCAAACAAAGCATGTTTATACCTTTAGGTTTAGATATCCTGTACCAATCTATATCTCCTGAAAGAATTCCCTTTGTGATGATGTCGCGCACCACCTCAGTTCTTCGTTTGATGTAGTCCTCGAACAATATGCCGTCCAATTGGTTGACGACATCATTTAAAGCCTAAAATGTAAGAGAAAATCTATGCGTATTGAGTCGTTCGAAGTTTTCTACGCTGAGGGTAATGACGAGGAAAACGTACATGAGTTTCCTGGGACATACTACATTTGTATGCGTTTTCAAATTGAGAGACGATCCTTGGAATCATCAATTGCTTTAAATTAGAGAGATTGCTAATGGTGAGCAGAATCCTGGAGTCCTAGTATCAAATCAAATTCCAGTTAATAAAAATATTCTTTTAAGGTAAGTTCCTCAACATTATGAGATTACCATTTGCGTGGGATCGATCCTGTACTTATTAATGGCATCCGTCGGTTCTTTATCATGAGGCTCTAGCGGTGTATATTCGGAAAATACCAAGTGCACTAATCCATCCAAGTAGGAATATAGAGAATCGAGGAAAGCACCTTTGATCTTTTGCATGTATGCATCTGAAATCTTATATAATCGTGGATGTTAAAATGTTAAAATTGGTACAAAGAATGATACCTCCAAATAATGAAACTCACACTAGAATCCTCCTTATCAGAAACGTAATCCAAACTTGCAATTTTGTACGCACTGCGAGAATTATACTTGTGAAATATATGAAAATTCCGTAAAAAATTCGTAATCTCGCGATTATCTTGATCGAGAGTCCAGTCCTCCAGCAGGTGAAATATCTTCGCGTCTAAGAAACAAAAAAATAAGTAATGATTCATAAAAAGAAAAAGCTGCCTGATGATTGATCAAGTTCAACCAAATACCTGAATTCCAAGCGTCGCATATAATTTCAACAAACCTCCACCTTATATGTTCCATTAATCCTTTCAATGCGACTGATGCATCTGAGGCCATGTTGATCGAATCAATATCGTTCATACACTCACTCAACTCATTGAGAACTTTCGTCAAAAAATAGCAAGTAGTCACTGAATCAGAGTTCGGTGTAACAAGTGACAAAATGGGATTTTGGGCATCCTTGGCTTGAGATGACAGACCAAAGAACTCTGAGAGTAATGCAGCGTAAAGGTCGATTACACCCTTAGTCATATTTTGACATTGTTCAACTTTCCTAAGGTCCATCCCTTGACGTCTACGTCGGTTAGAACTAAGTACTGCAGGACTCTTGATTAAAAAAAAAAGGTTTTATTATTAAAGTCAAGAAACCGTGATGTCAAACGCTGTATAATAAAAACTGTATACAACATACCTTTTGAAACTTCCCTTCCATAAATGATTTACTAAGTTTCCAAAAGTCTGGCAAGCATCTTAAAAGCAAGTCTGACAGTGATTTAACAATTTCCAGTATAGCCTTCCATATTTGAATATCCATGCTTTTGCTAGCTAAATTATACATAAGAGAAGAAGCAAACATAGATAATGAATAAACGCTCAAATTATTCAGGATAGGCATTTATGAAGCTTCTTACCTGCCAACGAATCAAAATCCCTTATGTTGACAAGCCCAATTGCTTTCTTAAGGCGTAATGCGATCTCCTTTTTATCATCTGGAGTATCTTCAAATGAGATTTTCAGAACTAATATTTTTTAAAAAAAATCAATAACGTTAACAAGTCGAAATTTTAGGACCACTTCCAACCACGAACTATAAGATATAAACCTTTGATTTTGTCCAATTGTTCTTGATATGATTCTTTAAGAAGACTAGTGATAAATTTGTACTGACTATCCAGATAATGCCACACGGGATCTTCGGCCGTGTCCAGTTCAAGTAAAATGCTAAATATAGAAAATTATTGGGCAAATATTGGAGGTATTAAAGATAAATAGATATATGTGAATAAAGCAACAAAGTAAGGACATTAGTATCGGTCGAACAAGTCAACAGCACCCACTTAATGGTCTTCTCTTGTTCTTCCATTGACCTCCAATGTTCTGTCAATTGTCTGAACAACTCATCCTTCATCTCCTCCATTATCTTTTCAATCTCTGTCCAAACCTTATCGAAAACCTTCCTATATTGCGCAGCAAGTGCAGCATCCTCCATCTCTCTTTCGATTTGGTTATTTGTCGATACATTATTATCTGATGATTCAGATGACATTGTCGATTCGAGAACTATCTTTCCTTTTTTATAATCTCTGATTACGACATCGTATTTTTGCTAAAGGACTTCCGTAAATTAGATAAAATTATAATTATAACTGAAGTTCCTCATACCGTACCTGTTTAATTGACTCCATCAAGCTACTGGGCAAATTGAAGAAGAATTTATACTTTTCCAGAAGACTCAATGTGCTACGTATTTTTTCAGCTTTGCTTCGATTTACCAATACCGGACCAAAGATCTGTTCGACTTTGTTAGAGGCCTCTAAAAACAAGCAATAATTCTTGATGGATTACACCAGAGAAATTATACTTTATTTTTCACCAAATATAGAATCTAATGAATAATATACCTGATAATGCACGGTTTAATACTTTAACACCATATTCACTATCTTCATTCAAGCTCTGTGCTTTCATTTCATCATAAACAGTGTCAATTGTAGTTTTTGCACTGACAAATCGGTCAAAATTATCTTGCACCAGATTCCGAAGGGCTTCCGATTTCTGATCGAGAGTATATCTAAGCATTTCAGCACCCCTTAATAAATCCTCGTAAGGAGTATCATTGTGAACTCGCCGCAGAAAATATTTTGGATTAAATGATTTGGTACCGACAAGTAACTGTGATTCTATAAAAGAAATTTATAGATCATACCAAGTTACCTATCAATTCTTTCTTAGGTTTATAAAATAGAAATACTTTATTATTTACTTTCTTTGAGATTTTCAATAGCGTCCTGAGTGGAGGGTAACGTGTCATTCCTGGTCGAGTTCGGTAATGATAACGAGTAAGACTTCTTATCTGACCAATTTAGACAATCGAACTAATTTACCAAAAAACGCTCTGTTTCAAACCAAGAGGATCGGCGTCATCCCAACTAAATCCTTCCTCCCCGGAACTTCCGTTATTAGATTGAACAACCGGCCCTTCAGAATAAGAATATCTAACAGACTTCCTATAATCATGTTCATCTACCCACACATCAGGTTCCATAGTGTCGAGTCCATAATGCTTCAGAACTTGTTAAAGGTAGATCAAATTGCTATTTAAATATTTAGAGCTTCGTGTGTCTGAAAATCCGCTCAAATCTTTGCACGCAAAAAATACCTGCCGACTCCTCGGAGAACTGATCGTATATCGACTGTCTATACATTTTTTTTCCAATAATACAAAATATATGCGTGGACAGTATCTTATAAATTGACAAGTAACACAAATGATTATCACCAAATTTATTTTTTTTAGTTCATGAGTGATGGATTCAATGAATTCAATGGTTACCAATGAACAGAGACATAAATTCAAATGCCTGGTGGTTGATTCAGGTCCTTTGATTAAAGGAGCAAATATTCGCCCGCTGGCCGAAAAAATATACACGGTCCCTGAAGTAATATCTGAAATTCGCGACAAACATTCTCGTGATTTTTTGAGTCAAATTTCATTTGAAATAGAAGTCAAAAATCCTACTCAAGATGCTTTGAAAGAAGGTTCATTGCATTTTGATAACGGTCTTTGGATTTTCAAATGTTGATACTTTTTAACACAGTAATTGATACCGAAATTTAGTTGTGAATTTCTCGAAAAAATCGGGGGACTATGCTAATTTATCAGCGGTTGATCTGAGAGTTTTGGCATTGACATACATGCTTGAGGTTGAAGCTAATGGCACAAAACGTTTACAAAAAGAGCCACTCAAAGTAATGTATTATATCTTTTTGTTTTTCTATAATCGCAATAATGCTCACTTTGATTGTTTGTTAGTTTTGCGTCAGACAAGGTGGAAACCATGATTCCACGAAAATTGCGAGAGAAAACGAAGACAACGATTGTAAATCACATAAAGATGCCAATGTTCATGACATTACGACAAACTTGGGGAGCCTAATTCTCTCAGAAAATACCATTGAAAACGAGAATAAATCAATACGAGATAACATATCGGTCACAGATAATTTTACTGATCTGACTAACAAATTTGAAGATGATTTTAAGAACAACGAGATCTCTAAAACATTGACAAAAAATGAAATAACCACAAAGTCATCTGTGGGGGTAAATATAAGAGCCTCGCCAAATGATGATTTTGTACAAGATCCTCATCAGTTGGAGCAAGAAAAAACTTCAGGCGAAAATGGGACCACCAGTTCGCAAGATGAAGATGTTCCCGAATCACCGGACAACCAAAGTTCTCCTGATCACTATAGTGGTGAAAGTGACGATGCAGATGATTGGATAACTCCAGATAACATAAAGAGCTATCAGGAGAAAGATCAAAATTTAACAATAAAATCTAATAGAAACTCTATATACATTAAGGTCGCCTGTATGACAACAGATTATACTATACAGGTAAATATCATACATCGAACTTACTTTCACATCTTCTTACGCTACTCATACTTAATTTTCTTAATCACTATTGAAAGAATGTGTTACTACAGATGCACTTGAATCTGGTATCTGTCGAAGGATTGAGAATTAACAAAGTGAAAAATTGGGTTCTCCGGTGCCATGCTTGTTTTAAGTATGTTATTTATTTGCTAATTCCATTGAGTTTTTTTATTAACCTCAATTGGATATTGTCAGAATTACCGCCAATATGGAGAAGCAATTTTGTCCTACTTGTGGCAATGCCACTTTGATTCGCACTTCCACTAGCACTGATGCAAACGGCAAGGTGACATATTACTTGAAAAAGAATTTTCAATATAATCTACGTGGAACAAAGGTAAATTGCTTTCGATTTTGATTTCAAATCTGTTTGATGATTAATACGTTTCGTACTATGATCAGTATTCGATACCCGAGCCGAAAGGTGGTCGCCACGCTAATAATATAATTCTTCGCGAAGATCAAAAGGAGTATCAAAGAGCATTAAAACAACATCGCAAAAAAAAGGAGGTGGATATTTTTGATCCTGATTATGTTCCTCAGTTAATGATTGGGTCAACTTTTTCAATGTCCAGTGGACCTCCAGTAATAGGTTATGGTCGTAGAAATCCTAATGAATCCAGGCGAGGAAAAGGAAAAAGGAAGAAAAGGCGATAATAATGATAACTACAAATATGAAATTATATAAACGTATATGCAGTGTAACAAATAATTTATATTAAACAAAAAATAAAAAAAAATTTAGGATTATTGAATATTTATTTTATTTACTAGTTTAAATATACTGTATTTTACCATCACAATAAGACTATTTTTTAAATAATATTTTGGATCTCTTTAAACTATAATTATAATATTAACTTTACCCTTTTATTTGGTGACGGGAATATCGCATCGTCATCATTTGATTTTATAATATGAATTTGTAGTGTACGAGGATCCATAATATCGTTTAAGGTCTTTTCAAGCGTCTTCCAATCATTTATAGCTGAAATTATCGCTCTCCTAAAAAGTACTATTGTAATATAGAATTTTTAGATTCGTACCTATTAAAAAAAAGTAACCATCTTTTATTACAAAAATTCGTAATATTGGGATCAACAAATAAGACTTACCGTATGATAGCATAAATACACGTGGAATACTCCTGATGTCATTATATAGTTTCTCATCAATTAAATTCTTAAATTGCATATTTAGCTTATTATTACACGTCTTAATGTTTCGACAACAAAAACGAATCCCTTTCCGTCGATCACCCTCTGATTTGGTCCTGCTGATTCGCCATAACAAAACTCATACGGAACAGAATCAATATTGTAGGTCACTACCCAGTCTGGTATGTTATGCGAGGATTGAAACATGGTTTGATATTTGGCTTTATCGGTCGCATTCATTTCTCGAAGCCAAGTGTCATAGTCTTTAGAACATTTTTCATTCCCTCTTCCGGGGTTTTTCTATTCCTAAAATTTAATTAAAGTTATTTATTGTTTTTAACAAGAATAAAAATTTATAAATGTTTACCAATCAACGTTAACATTGTTTATCCCTCCTATAGTATCGTATAACAGATCATGAATGACAAGATGAAGATGAGTATCTTCGAGAATAGATCTATCACCTTTACGTCTATTATTATATCGTCCATTGGACCATATTTTATTACTAAAAAGTCATAATCAAAATTAGTTATCAAAATAATTTTATACACAGTAGCTAATAAATACTCACAGATTCTTCTTTTTTTATTAATTTCGGAATTTCAACAGTTTCTTTTGACGCCAACTTTCTTGTCCAGGAAATAAATGATTCTTCAAATTCTCGCCATTTTACGAAACAGTCAATATTAGCAATTCTGTTAATCTCGTCTTGTGTGAATAAATTGGTAACTATAGGGTTTATATTATCAAGATCCAAAATAAAAGAGAGAAGAGGATCATTAAACGAAAAGTTATGCAAATCGAGCATTTTCTTAGACAAGCGGTAAATAAATTCATAATCAGTATTTTCCTGAAATAAAATAAAATTTAATATTTCAATATAAAATGTGTTGGAGTAACTAAAATAAAAAATCAATTACCGCTAATACTTCATATTTTCTTTTGACGTTAAAAATATGAGATTCCAATTCATCATATTCTTCTTTTTCTCTCTCTAATTGTGATCGAGATCGACGACGGGATAATATATGTTTGGTTGTGATACTTGATGATGAATTTATCGAAACTACATAAAGCGCGAAAAGGTATTAATATATATTAAAAGCTTTAAAAAGAATTGAAATAAAACTTGCCATCTTTAGAAGAAAAAATTTGATTGTTGTTTAATTCCCAATTTAATTATAATTTGCAAGAGCATTGACCGTACAAAATTTTGTAGTGCCAATGTTAGCAATTATAAAAGGTTGATTTTTGTAGTGCCGATGTTAACAATTTGCAATCAATTTAGTTTGCAAGAGCATTGACCGTGCAAATTTCTTGCAGTGTCAATGTTAGCAATGATCTCATTTTGCAAGGGCATTGACCGTACAAACAAACCAATACAATTATAATTGCAAGAGCATTGACCGTACAAAATTTTGTAGTGCCAATGTTAGCAATTATAAAAGTGTTGATTTTTGTAGTGCCGATATTAACAATTTGCAATCAATTTAGTTTGCAAGAACATTGACCGTGCAAATTTCTTGCTAACGCTAGAATTGGGAGAAATTTTATATAGTTAATGCAGTTGCAAATTGTGATCAATTGCTAACATTGACACTGCAATTCAATTAATATATAGAAATATATAGAAAAGTCAATACCAGTTTAATTTGGAAATCTAATTGACGCCGAAGATTGTCGCTTAAGTTAGAAATAGCGACAAAGGACTTCAATTCTTGTATGTATTTGTGATATTCTGCTTTCATACTGCTCTTCCGATTTGGCGCGCCTCGTGGATTTTTCCGATTCTGGTCTTTGTTCTTTAAAGTAATTTGTTTTCATGTTTTAAAACGCGATGTATGTAATTTTTATCAACAAGTTTTCATTGGTTGAAACCTAAATACTGTAAATAAAAATAACACGTTATCAATAAGAATAGATCACGTGAAAATGGCGACATTGATTCGCAATTTTATTTTTTAAGAAATAAATCCATGTAAATTATCCATTGTCATAGCAATGTACTAAAGAATAAAAAAAAATGAATGGTCTGTCAACGAAGCTGTCGAAGTGAAAATTTTCAATAAAACAATAAAGGAAGTTTTAAAACTCTTGAAATTTAACAAGGGTGAAAATATGCATATAGAAAAATTAAAATCTTTTAGAAATAATAAAGTAAATAATGTTTAGTTATTTAATAAATTAATATAAAAATATGATTATATTTTTGCATTGTAAAACAATATTATAATTTTCTGATTAACCTTATTATTGATTATTTTTCCTATGTGTATATTTGTATAAGATATATACCAATATTATTTCTTAAAATAATTGTAATATATATAATATTATAGAAAATTTTTTCAAGTCTATTAGTTATATTATATTGCAATTGGATTAAAACTACATATCACAATGTTATAGTACTAAGATTTATTCCCAGAAAGATATTTGTTATTATATGTTACAAAGGATTAAATAATATTACAATATGTTATAGTATTAAAAGTTTTTTCTATAATAATATAATAAGATTAAACTAGAATTTCAATTAATACTATTTGATATAATATTTTATAAAATTGATATCAAAAAAAAATTTTGATATTGGTATCAATAATTATTGAAAATTTTAATACAATACTTTAAAGTATCAATATCAAATTAAAGTATTGAAAAATATTAATATCAATTAAAATATTATATAAAGTTTTAATAATACTATTTTATATAATATTTATAAACCTATACTGAAAAATTTTTTTAATATAATATTTTAAAGTATCAATATTAAATCAAAATATTAAAAGTATTTATATTTAAATTTTTGATTAATACTATTTAATAAAATATTTTATAAAATAATAAACAAAATTAAAAAATATTTTAAAATAGAAAAAAATATTTAAATAAATAAAATAAATAAAAATACTATAATAAATTAATTATATAAAAATTCTAAAACAAAAAGAAAATATTTCAAAAGTTAAATGCTAGTAAATTTTCATAAGTGTAAATAAAAATATTGAGTAAAGATCAATTGTATCAATTTTCTTTTATTAATCTATAAGTTTTACAAATTTAATTTTTTATAAGAATAATAAAATTAGAATAGAATATTTAATAAATTATATATAATATAGTAGATTGGATTCTATATAGCTAGAGTTCCAAAAAATACTGAACTGGTATTAATGTAATATCAAAATGATACCAATCTATAGTAAATTTAATATATAAGTTATGATTTATTCATATAAATTTATAGTAAATTTAAGTATCAAACTGATATTAAACAAATATCGAAGTAATATCATTAGGAATCCTATATATAGCTATATAATTTTTATCTTTCAAAAATAATATAAACTTATTTAGATGCAGTAAAATAGTATAATATAATTTAATAACTTAATTAAATTATTGTTTTTTATTTAAAATATTCTTTAACAATTTTTCTAAATAGAAAGTATATATAAATACTAAAATTTGTAGGTTTTTTTTATAATACTCTTTATAATTTTTGATAGATAATAAAAATTTATATTTTAGTAATTTGTAAAATATCATAAGAAACTAATATAACATTTATATTTTTAAAAGTATTTTCAAATAGATTTTATATAAAAATAGCAAATATAATTATAAGAATTATTATTGTACTGTATATTGAAATAGTTCTATTTCAGTTTTTTTAAATATATTTGTTAAGATAGTTTTCTTTTAAAAAATTTTTTTTTATTATATCATCAAATTTTGGTAGGTTTTATTATTTGTTTATTTAAAATTTTCTTAAAAATTATTAAATAATTAATCTTAATTCAAAATTTTTTTCCAATCTCAAGAAAAAGTCATATATCAAAAACTATTTGCTTAACTTATTTTAATCTTAGAAATCCATTCTAAAAGACTATTATTTTGCTTTAAAAAAAGATTAGAATCTTAAAGTATCTAGTTTGTTATAAGAAAAGATTTAAAATATTGAAGCCAAAAATAAAAAGATTAAAAGAAAAGTTAAAGACTTTTCAAAATATATACTTTTTTCATAGTTATAATAAAAAGTTAAAGTTGGAAAACTTGAACTTAAGAATTAAAATATCTTATTTAAAAGGTCTTCTTTATTTATTAGGTAATCCTATACTTGCTTCTTTTAATAAGTTTTTTCTTCTTTCTTATTTAATTAAAGGTTTGTTTGTTTTTTTATTTTTTTAAAAGTTATTTTTTTAAAGTTTATAAATTTATTATAAAAAATACAATAGTTACTAAACATACTCAATAGACCAGTTATAATGGATAGGGAGCATTCTATAAATCACTTTTATTATATTATATCTCTTACTTAGTTTTCTAGTTTTTTTAAATTTTTCTTTCACTTAAAAATTTAATAATATTTGTATATGGTTTTAATACAAGTAAAAAACTGAATTATTAAAGTATTTATATTTATATCATATAATTTAAGTATTAAGTTTTCAGTAATTAAAGAATGTTTATATATAGTATATATATATAGTATAATTTTAAAAGATAAAAATTAATAAAAAAGATAAAATTTTTTCTTTTTATTATTTTAAGCTTAAAAATATTATTTAATAAGATATTATAAATATAAATAATCTTTTTTATTTTGATTTCAGCTTTTTTATAAAATATTTTTTTTGATAATATTATATATTAAGATTTTGTTTTCAATTTTCAATTTTTTAAATTTTATTACTTTTTAATTAAATATTGTTTTTGTTTTTATTGTTATTTATATAAGTTTTTTCAATAAAGTATATAATTATTCAAGAATTATTGATTAATTAAGTTATTATAATTTAAGAAAAATAAAAATTAAATTAAATAATATTATTAATTATAAATATATAATTAAAAAAAATTTAATACTATAAAAAAAAAATTCCTACTTATTTATTACTGATTTTTTGAAAATTTTCTTTTAAAAAGTACTTTTTTCTTCTTATTTTTTTAAAACAAATAAGCTTTATATCCAAGAACATAAAAACTTTAAGAAACACTATTGTATTGAAATATAATCTTTGGTTAAGATCTAAGCAAGTTGAAAGTCTTTCTTAGCTTTTGATTATATAGAAAAGGTTTATATCAGTCCTTCTTTATGACTTCATCTTTAGATACTTTTCTCTTTATTTGACCATTATAATTATTCTCTTTTCTTTTCTCTTCTCTCTTTATATTACAAACATATTCTTAACTATATATTTAAACAAAGTTATTGAATCTAATATTTGTCTTAATATAATCTTTACAAATTTATTATTTCTTTTTCAAAAATTTTTTTTTCAATCTTCCAAAAATCATATCTAACTTCACTCCACTAAAAGATCTATATATACTTAATAACCAATCAAATTTTTTTATCTTTTAATTAAAAAATCAAATCTGTTCAAACTTATTTATCATTAGTTCCTATAATAAAAATTTTCATATTCTTATAATAACAATAATAACAATAACAATAACAATAACAATAACAACAAATTATTAGATTGGAAGAATATATGATTTGTATCCTGTATAAGTTCTAATTTAGCTATAATTTAATATATTTTAAGTTTAAAAATTTTAAAATTTACATATATATATTTTAGCATTTAATTTTATTATTATATTAAATATAATAAAAACTCTTTTCGCTAATTCCCTTGCCAACCTAAAAAACAGATATTCTTAAAAATATTTTTTATTTTTGATTAGTGATATAGATCGACATAAATTTACTGATCAGCCTGGCCAATATGACTTGGTCAATCTTCAGTCAACCATTCCAATTTTAGTAAATTTATTAAGGAAGGCTGAACTAAAAATAAAATTATAAAAATGTCAATTTGCTACAACTGAATTAGAATAGGCATTCACCTTAGAACATACTCTCTCTTATAATAAGACCAACACCTTATTTGTTTTTTTTTTTAATTAATTTGATTTTTGTATTGTTCAGATATATAGGATAATTCGAAAAATCTTTTCATTTGATTTCACAACTGTTAAATCAATCACGATGCATGACCACTTATTTGAAAGATAAGAACCTATAGTTTATTTTGATAATAATTTTAGTATCAATATAACCATCCTTATTCTTTATTATTAACTTATACCTGATCATCATAGATTTAACTATATTTTTTAACTTGATTTTTGGAATTGTATTCCATTTCTCCTTCAAAAACAATTCCAATTCATTTAAATTCTATAAAGTTTTCTTCTTGACATTTGTCTTTATTATACTTTACAAGTTTTCAATCAGATTTAGATTCAGGTTATTGGCTGACCATTTGAGAACTTTGGGAATATAAGACTTTATATATGACTTTGTAATGTGGCTCATATATTTCAGGTCATTATTGTATTGGATCTACCGCCTCTTCCCCATTAATATCTTGATATCTCCAATATTTTTCTCTAAGATGCTTATATAAAATTTACCTATAATTATTCTTTTAAAATAAAATAAATCAATCTTACCTGCTTTACTAAATCTTTCTTATGTAAAGATTTTTGTTTTATTTTTAGAAATTAGCTTAATTGGTTAAGAACTCTTGTACCACTGCCCAGTGGTATTACAGAAAAGCTGAAAAGCAATTTTGTTTATGAAAAAAGTCTTACTCCAATGATCCTTCAAGTGTTTCTTGACCCACAATAACCAATTCTTCCTTTGAAAATAAGTAAGCATTGGCACTGCTTTGAAAAGATCATTTTTGTAGCTGAGGAATTTAAATGTCACACAAGAGTTGATTAAGAGATTGCTTCATCTAATTTTGCTATTAAACTTCTTGTTAATATAAATAAATTTTTTTTATATAACATTTGATTTTTTGTAATATTTCCTTTGTAACTATTTCCAGATAATCAGCCTCTTTTAATTACTTAATATTTCCTGTCTTACTAAGCTTCTGAAGGTTGTAATAGATAATTGAGAAGAGAATATTAGTCATGATATATATTTCTTTTGCATAGTATTTACCTTAATTCCAAAAAGACAAAATTATTTTTTGCTTATTAGAAAGGGTAATAACAATTATTTCAACTTCGCTGTACATCATGAAAAAGAAGTCAAGAAACTAAGAAACTATGTTAAAGGTTGCCAAAGATCCATTTCTATACCTATAAAGTTTTTGACACATTTTTGTCTAACTTTAATTAGTCAACTATATACAGATTAGCCATATCAATTTTCCTAATTTTGAATTATCCTATATATAGTAAAAAATCTTATTAATCAAGTTAATTAACCATATATATTTTATTTAGTAAATTTTTATCAGCTTAGCTAATTAGTTGAGTATACCTTATATAGTAAATTTTTCATTGGCCTGGATTAGTCATAAACCATTTCAGTTAGCCAAGCTAACCATATTAGTTAGGCCGATTTAGTTACAAGTGACTTCTGTCTCTATTTTTGATAATAAAGTTAATATACTTTTCTTAAAAATCTTACTTTCTGAAAGCTGGTGTCTCTTTTACTTGTTTATATTTTCTTTTTCTAAAAACTTTGTATATTTTAATAACAAAATAAACAAAACTTTATTTATTTGATTTATGGCAAAAATATCTTACTGAAAAGAAAAAATCTGTTAAAAAAACATCCTTAACTATATTTTCCTTAGATTTGAAACTCCAGAAAGTAAACCACTAGTAAATATATTTCTCAAGCTTCATAAAAATCTTGAATTTATTATAAGTAAACAATCTTTGATTTAAGGCAGGTGGATAAGCTAATTGGATCTATCAAGTGAATATATTTTCCAAGCTTCATAAGAATTTTGAATCTACTATAAGTTAAAACTTCTGTGATTCAGGTAGATAGATAAGCTGATAAAAACTTACCTACTTAGATGTATAATCTTTCTTCACTAGTCATATATATCTGTAGTAGTATTCTCAAATGTGGCAAAATTTTTTTTGATTTTTTTGATAAATTTTGCCTATTTCAGTTTGATCTTGAATTTTTTGTTACACCAGAATCTCTGATTAATGATTGGCTGAAATCTTGAACTAGTTAATTGATATGTAAAAGAAAAATAAACAAGACACATACTCCTATATATTCTATGTCATGTTACACTATAATCAATAATACAATTGAATAATGATAAAAGAGCAAAATATTAAGATATTCTTTTAATAAAAAGTAACTTGAAGTTTTTTTTCTTCTCTCTTGTATTGGTTTCTTTTCTCTTTAAGATTAAAAAAAATTCTTATTAGACTGGTAATTGGTTTAGATAAATTTTTATTTATTAGTATAAACTTTTTCTTTCTTTTTTATTTTCTCTTTACTTCTTTAAAAAAATAAAAAATTTTTTATTTTTTAAGATAACAAGATTATTTCAAGATAATAGTTTAAATGTAGGCTGACTTTGATTTTTTGGAGCCAAGATTTTAATATCTAACTTTAGAAAGAAACAACTTTATCATTCCTTACAATTATATCTAAAGAATTAGGATTTGGAAAGTTTAAAATAGTTAATATTACACAGTAATAGTTTAATAAATCTATTCTTTTGTAATAAAATAGTTAATAAATAGTTAGATCATATGGGCAATATGATGGTCTTGATATTAAGGATTCAAGAATTATATACAAATTTATAACTTGTTAATAAGTATTCTGTTATAAGAAAATTGTTTAGTTTCAGTATAGTATTATATTATATATTATATTATAGTTGTTTAGAATTGAATTAATAAATATACTATTAGCGGTTTAATTAGAGAAAAAAATAAAATAATAAAATAAAATATATATATATACTGTATATAAATACTTGTTAATAGATACTGGTTCAACCCTAGGTGAAGGTAATTGAATAGAATTAATATGGTATCTGGCACTATAATCAATTATATACTGTTTCTTATAAGAAGCCATTTACATGCCGATCCGGTAAGGTGTTGAGATTGTAATTTTTTGTTAAGGTGTCGTGGTGTAATGATCATCCAGTTAGTGTATAATGATTATTGTGAAGTCACTTCATATGTAGGTTGTGTAGGTTCTTCTGCATATATCATATCCAATAAGCCAAATCTGACCATTCCAGGATTTCCTAGTTTGGAACTATCCCAATCTGGCACTTGCTTAAAAGAAGTAATCTCCCTGGGAAGGATCTACTGAAGCTGCAGGTGGTGACAAGGAGCAAATATCCCCTTCGAGGGTCCAAATGAAAAGTATCATGATGTCCAGAAATCCAATGACCAAACCACTGTGAAATAAATACTAGCTCTTAGAAAACGGATTATAGATTAGGTGATTTAAATGAGTGGTAGGCATTTTCCCCCTATAGAAATCCCACCTGACATGTTGAATCCATCATTGGTGTATAATTCTTATAGTTGAGTTTTAAAGATGGATAGTAAGCTGTTTTCCCAAAAACAGAGTAGTGTTAGTTATAGTTAGAACTGTTATCAGACACAATCAATACAAATCAACAATTGTTCCAATTGTAAAAGACACTTGATGTATTTTCATATATGAAAGTATCAATAAAGATCTGCATCGTTGTCTATTCATCTATAAAAAAAATAATAATAATAAAAATAAATAAATACTTATTAATATATAGTTTTAAAAGTTAATTATTATTTTTTTTTTGTTTAACCCATAGCCAAATCAGATACCTAATATCACTGTTGCCAGTTTTCCAATATTTTTCCAAGATATATGAGTGATGGTCGGTTCTAAATACTTATCTTAGGCCTAAGCCTCTAAGTATAGACATATTGGAGTGAATAAGTACTATATCAAGACAAGTAGGCCTTGCTATTTGCCTTGATAATCAGTGCCTATAATCATCAATTACAGTTTTTCAACCATTTAGTTTAGCCAAGACTTACTAGAATTTAGTCAGTGAGATATTATTAATAAAATGAGGGTATATCAGTATATCAAATTTGTTTGGAAATCGGATCCAACCTTACCCTTTCTAATCTAACCTAGCAACATATATGGGAATTATGTTTTATAGGGTCATATAGTCAACTGTTGCAAGTATACCCTTTAGGATAGAACATCCTATAATACAAGCAACCTCCTGCACCTCCGATTAGATTCTCATTACCATTGGACATGTGAAACTCTTATTGATAATTGTGCGACTAATGGTTTTAGCCATTTGTATCTTTCTTTCCACTACCGGAAAGTTCCCATGAAACTTTTTTCCCTTTTGGTGGTATTTTTTGAACAATACTTAATCAAAAAGTTTATCAATCAAATCATTTATCTTTTTGACCTATGGAATATAGTCTATTCATAAGGCTTCTTGATTGCTGGAACAATTCAAATTACTCTTTATTATGAGTTATAGGAGCAATGACACAAAGTCTCCATTTGAAATATATGAATTGTCTTTAGCTGGAATTGAAATATGGTTCATAGGTTAGTCCTATCCTGCCTTAGCCCACTGGACTATGACCAGGTAGGTCTAGTTTTAAAAGTTAATTATTTTTTTTTTTTTGGACCGCATATCAGTTCAGCATCCATCGGTATTCTTCTTCCTGCCTCCCGGTGTTTCTCTGGGGTGCATGAACGCAATCTGAAATATCAAATCCTCGTCTTAGGCCTAAGCCTCTAAGTCTAGACGTGGGGGTGAATAAATTTGCTACATTTTAAACAAACCCATGTATTCTATGGACTTGATGATCTTCACCAGCAA